>WBMZ01006654.1:0-82009 GCA_013400975.1 Atrichornis clamosus
AGGGGAGGGGTGGAGAGGAGAGGGGAGGAAGACATGCTAATGCTGTTGACCTGCTCCTGTACTAAAAAGTGTTGTGGTAACTGTACAGAATTACTTTTAAACATTCTCTTTTTTACCTATTGGACTGCACATAGATGAGACGGAAAATAGCTCTAGAAAAGAATGAGTATAACTATAGAAGTTTCAAAACAGGTATCTGTGTGTTACATTTAGGTATATTGCCTTCACTTTTTATTTCTAATGGATTTTACAATACAAAACTATTCCTTATCCTGGTTTTACAAACAGAACAATTCTCTCTGTATTTCACCCTTAAAAGTTTAGTACATGCATAACCCTAATTTCTTAGTAGAAGGACTTAGTCTTATTAGACATTAATCTGTGCCAAAACATGAGAAACTGAGAATTGTTAATTTTTAGGAAAATTTCTTGAACATGAGAGAGAGAAAGGGTCATGATTCCTCCTGTATACTGACATTCCAATGAGTCTGAAAACATATTATCTGTATTTGCAAGGGCAACCATAGATTTTAACCTTTCTTTCCATCTACAGATCAACCATTTCTTTTCTGTCATGTAAGTGTCAACTCATGTAATTAGGTGTAAAGATGCATGTGATGCCAATATGTAATACTGGCACTGGATGAGGAATTCCTGGAAAAAAGTGACATTTTCAGGGTAATGCCAACTGTCCGCATAAACCGACCATTGCTTGACTTTTGTGCTGACTTGTGAGTAGGCAAAATGCCATCCAAACAGACGTTCAAGACTTCAGAGAGGCAAAATACCATGTATGTATACTATGTATTTGCAGGGAACACAGCTCCTACCAAGAATGTCAACTCACCCATCTGTCATGAAAATCCAGGCCCAGAATTATAGAAATGAGCCTCAAATGACCCATCAATAATTTGGATTAGTTTCTAACAAGATTCTTCTTCAACAAAGAGAAAAATTTTGGCCTACTACACCCTGTCTAGGATTACAGATAATCATTTTAACACAGTCTTTAGTGTTGCTCATCTCTGCAAAGTTATACATGACAGAGCATGGTGACTATGCACCTGCTGCAATGCCCTGCCAGCACATTTCATGCTTCAGCTTTCACACAAACTGGTTTCTAAAGTGATTAATGGAATTAGACTGGGAAATATCCTGCCTAAAGGAAAATGCAGCAGAAGTCACCTATTTTAACCAAGTTAGAAAATACAAACCAGCCGAATACAAACCAGCCAAATACAAAACATTTTCAAGATGATTGCTGCAACTCAGATTTCTGATGGTAGACTGGAGAATTTCACCCCGCTGAGGACTCTGCTGTGCGGAGAACTTGTTGACCCAAACACTGTTGCTCTGGAACCAAAGACAACATATCTCTCACCATGGAGCTCCACCCAAGTTAATTAGCCCTGCTGAGAATTCATCTAATTAGCTAGGGCATAATGCCCTATTTAAAGAAAGATATCACATGTTTATATGTTCTTGGATTATTGTACTTTAAGAAGTCATTAAGACACATGGAACCTTCCAGAAAACACGAAAACCAGAACCAAAACAAATCCACAAAGCACCAAACAGCAAAACAAAAACAATCAAGTAAACAAACAAAGCAAAACAAAAAAAAAAACCCCAACCAACCAACCAACCAAAAAAACCCAAAAAACAACAAAAAAATCCCCAAACCCCAAGTGTGGAAATATTGTGGTGAGAATAAAAGAACATGCTCAAACAGAAAAGGCTTGAAAGACACATAGAAAGATTTGCAAGTTTACATTTTGTGCATGGGCTGTGAAACTGATTTGAAGAGGTGTCAGCTAAAGAATGGAGATAATCGCCTAAAAACTATAAAAAAGTGAATATGGTTTCTCTCAGATCAAAAAAACACAGTTTCAGTGACTGGGCTAAGAGCCAGAACCTGTCTGCAAGGACACAGCTGCTAGAAGAAAAGTAGTTTCTAATGCTTCCCTCCATTCTCTGTTTTATTCTGCTTTTCCTAATCATGTTTACTACATTTAAACTGGCAAGAAAAATGCTCCCTAAACTCTTCTTAGGCATGGAATGGTCCATAAATATACTATTATACTCTCCAACTTCCAAAATAGGGTTGCTGAATGCATGCTGCTTATTGAGAAAGGTGTCTGACTTGTGCTAAATCTAAACTTTGCTAGGGCCCTGGCAGAGCATCTGCTTATTCTCCTTGCCCAAAAGCATGTTAGAGACCTCTCTAAAAATTTAATAGCACAAGCAATGGACTTCCAATGCCCAGGAGATCTCTCTGGCAGGGTTTATTTTACCACTTCAAGAAAACTTTAGGTTTTCTTTATGCAGTTATATATTCTAGGTTTTAGTCTACTAAAAACAAAATTAAAGTTCAGCTTGAATATCATCCTGTCTTTGGATTGAAGAAAATCTAAATGTACCTACCTTCAAAACCCTAGCTGATTTTGAGTCCTGTCACACCAAAGTCATACAATTATATTAATTTCAACACCTGCAGGTCCACAATCTGGTTGTACAGCTGGTGATGTTGACAGAAATTTGGCTTTTACAACCATAGATCCCACTTTGAGGATGGAGGAGTGGAAGAGGAAGAGGAGATGCTCCTCACAAAGTCAAGCCAAGATAATCTTTGCAAAAGACAGTCCAAAGTGATGAGGAGAGCTTTAATCTAGGAACAACACAGCTCATGGTAAAGTGCAGTAGAGTTCAAAGGTGCTGGAAAGCAAAGTTTCAGGATGATGGGAACAAGGGAGATCTCAGAACTTATAAAGCAGGGCAAAACGAAATTCACCTCAGGCATATGCAGTCTAGGAAACAAGTATTAAGAGAACAGAGACGTGCATGTGAGTAAAGGCTGATGAAAAACTTGATATGAGTCAACAACATGCACTTGCAGCACAGAAAGCCAAAGGAATCCTGGGCTGCATCAAAAGCAGCATGGCCAGCAGGCCAAATGAGGTAATTCTCCCCATCTACTCTGCTCATGTGAGACCCCACCTGGAGTGCTGCATCCAGCTCTGGTGCCCCCAACATAATAAGGACATGGAAATGTTGAAGTTCAGAGGAGGGCCACAAAATTGTTAAGAGGACCGGAGCACTTCCCTACAAAGACAGGCTGAGAAGGTTGGGCGTGTTCAGCCTGGAGAAGAGAAGGTTGCAGGAGACCTCAGAGCAGCCTTCCAGCATCTGAAGGGAGTCTGCAGGGACACTGGTGAAAGACACTTCCTCAGCACCTGTAGTGATAAGACTAGGAGCAATGGGTAAAAATTGAAAGAGGGGAAATTTAGGTAGATATACAGAAGAAATTTTTTACTGTGAGGGTGGTGAGACACTGGAACAGGTTGCCCAGAAAAGCTGTGGATGCCCCAACTCTGGCAGTGTTCAAGGCCATGTTGGATAAGGCTTTGAGCAACCTGGCCTAGTGGGAGGTGTCCCTGCCTGTGACAGGGGACGGTTTGGACTGGGTAATCTTTAAGATCCATTCCAACCTCTTAACATTCTATGATTCTATGAGTTCACAAAGCTACGACATTGCTGACATAGCTGAGACAACAGCTCAGCTTTAGCAGCATTCATTTTTCTCCATGGACTTTTGAGGCAGCTCAGAAAGCTATGATTTCTAGATGGCTGTTTTTAGAGATGAAACCCATTGTTGCTTTTATACCCTTTTTTATTTTTCTCCAGTACCTGATTTTCAGAATGCTGAATTTTAAGATTCCCTAAAATCTATTTATGTAGGTTGAGTGATATAAAGGTTTTCTTCTGAAAAAAAAAAAGACTGTCATATTCATATGTGAAATATGAGCTGATATTGAAAAATAATCTTTTCACCACAGAGCACACACAAACACACACATGTAGATAAGTGCAATGAATACAGATATTGATGCCAACAACTATGGATGAAAAAGATTTAATTCAAAACTGTAGGCTCAGTCCTTACAAGGCAAGAGGTTAATCTGTCTGTCTATATATCTGTTTTGTAACTCAGTTGTCAGTCATGTTTACCCCGCTGAAAAGAGCAGAGCTGCAGCTGAGATGAATCCAAAGAACCCAACGAGACTATGACCCCAAATATCTTCAGCTTGTGTCTGTTTTTTCTCTGCTGTGAGAAATAAATGTATCAAGTGAGAGAATCCTACTGTATGCACATACAATGAAAAATAATAGCAATTGTATGAGTATATAATTGGTAATTATGTAATATTTTGCTAAATATTATATTCTGAATTGCATTTTTAAAATACCATAGATACCCAAAACTCATGCATAAGAAAAACCTGAGAAAGAGGTTAGCTCTGTACTCCCTGACTTTGACTTAACACACTTGAAAATCAACAGATAAAAGGGAGCAAATTGCTAGGGTTCCACAGTGAAGCTTTCAGAGAGAAAAGCAATTGGGGAATGAAAGTGAGACCTTTAATAGTAGTTCTTAACTTGGGCATGGGGATTCGAGAAAGAGAAAGAGAGGCAATTTCTGAGACCCAATTATGTGACTGCAACTTGAACTGCATGTGTAAGTGGAGAGGGAAGCACTTCTGGCTTTAAAGAGCTGGCATAACATTTTCTCTTGCCGACTTCACTAAACAAGGGAGTGCTGTGGCATTTCAATGTCAAACTGCCTATGTCCATTCTAGATGTTGTACAACATGAAGGAAGAACAAAGTTTCAACATGTTTTAATTTAGAAATCATGAGTAGAGTTAACGTATTCATGGGATACTAGGCTATTCCCAAACACTTTACACTCACATATAGTTTCTGTGAAGAATTAGAGTTAAGAGCAGACAAAAATAAAGGTGTTCTCCACCTATCTAAAAACACAGTATTTTGGTATTCCTTTCTGAAAAAGAGAGAAAATATGGAAAAAATAAACCCAAAAATATTTCCTAGTCTTGCAAAATGGGTCTCTGCCTTAAAGAAATAGCTTATTAAAAAAAAAAAAAAAAACCTGGGGCTTAGCTGGAGGCTGTTTTTATCCAAAACTTTTAAAAAAAAAAAAAAAAACCTGGGGCTTAGCTGGAGGCTGTTTTTATCCAAAACTTTTAAAAAATAATACAATCTCCACATATGTGTGATCATTATGTGGCAGTGTAAGTGCGTGTCCAGAAAGAAGAAAATAAGACATTTTTTTCCCTGACCTCAATCTCTAAATGCACCTTTCTTTTTATTCTCCTTTTTTCTGTGTTTTTGTTGTGGGTTGCTTTTTTTTGTTTGGTTTGGTTTGTTTTTGGCTTTTTGTTTTGTTTTGGGGTTTGTGTGTGTGTGTATACGTGTGTGAAGAAATTAGAAAAGTTACAGAAATAAAGCAAGGTAAATTATTTACATCACTTCAGAAATGTGGCCTTTTTCCCTGTAATTATAATCTTACCTACAAATTTATTCTTGGCCAATGCCACAATCAGGATATTGACATCCATCATATACAGATGGACCTTTGATCCAATGACATACTCCTCTTTTAATGTTCTTGCAGAAGCCATACATTTTATGGTGACAGCCACCCTCTTCAGCATATCAAGCACATTCATAACTGACCTGTAATGGTTACAAAAGAGGTGGTGGTGAATATCAAAGCTACAGTAAAGGCCAAGTAGTGTTCAAAATTTCAGTGCAGAATTTTAAGCAAAATCAAATTACTATAGATACTGGCAAAAAAAAAAAGGAAAATGAAACAAAAACATTAAAAGAGATCATATTTTTGTACAAATGCTTGATCAAGTTTTATAAAATATGGAATTTAATCTATTGGAATACAAATAAATCCTTATGTATACTCAGATTAATAACTTCCTCAAAAGAAACCAATTGATGAAACCCATAAATTATCTGGATCATTAACATTAGCATGCCATTTGGTTCTTCCAGTAGTAATAACACAAAAAAACTCAGGTAGCTGCTCCACATAACTATAACTTTTAATAAAAATTTTAGCAAAAACCATTGTTGAGTTTCTACATTACATGATGTATCTTGCTTGATGTGTAGAACAATAATAAAAGCAGACATTTTAAACATGTCACCAGAGGCACCAAGCAAAGACACTAAGGAGGTGAGAGAAAGGGATATAGAAGAGATATGTCTGCAATTTCATGTTATTAAGCATAAAGGAATTAACAGACACAGTGATGTATTGAATCCCATTACCTGTGGCAATTCTAATGGTTTTTTAGCTGGTAGGGATTTCAAAAGAAAATTTTGCAATAGATTTTATTCTGCGTGTGCATGTGCATGTGAATATGCATGCATATAACATGGAGGAGGTCTAGGAGAACAATATTATACAAAGCAAGAAATTTTTTGGTTATTCATTATTAATATAGCACAAACAGGACAAGAATATTTAGGTGCTAGATGTTGGAAGACAGAAAAAAGGGCCATTATTCTCGTACAATGCTTGCCACAGGGAAGTTTCAGTGGGGTTGTGGCAAGAAAAAAACTGCACCACTCAGTGACATGCAATCAAAACCTTATTTGTTCAGCAGGATGGGTATAGTGACTGAAAAGCAACCTTGTATTCAAAGATTTGTATTCTGAGGTGTGCTTGCACACACATACACACACACACACACATTTCACACTGACACTTCTCAAGGTTTCAGCTCCTCTGAGTTTGTTCATCATGAATTCATGATGCCCACTGCTGGCTGGCAGCAAGGGAAGTTCCTGCTGAGGACTACTGTGCAGGCACACTGTACATGCTACTGAGAAGCAAACCCACTGTTCCTACATGGTGTAGTACCAGACTTGACGCACACCATCAGTCATTAGCACAAGAGGTAAATATGAATCAGGTGGATCTTGTTGAGATTTATCAGGTACTGATGGGGATGGACCCAATTAGCCCCAAGCTTCTCCTGTCTATTCCTAAATATTAAAGGTGAGCAAACAATTATCAACAATTTAGCCAAGCTAATCATTCCCATTGTTAAGATCCAATTATTACGATTATTAGAGAGATGCCTCTGGCCAAATTAAGGTGGAAATGAGACCATATGCTGAAGTCAATAGTACAGATTTTATTTAACAGCAAATATGAGGTAGAGAGAGGTAGAAAGAAACAGAAAAAAAGAAGGAGGGGGAAGACAGAGAATGACAGAGAGATAGATTGTATAGGAAGATATCACCACCTGTGGATTCTGATGGCATCCCCTTGGTCCTTTTCTTCAGGTCTTCTTCCCTCACAAAGCATAGTTCCAAGAGTTAATGTATGTTCAGGTATATGTGGGAACACCCAAGCACCTCCCTTAGGGAGGGCAGGGGATGTTTTACCCTGTGCCTTGGAACACTGTGGGTCTGTTCCAACACTGTGGATCATGTTCAGTCCTCTGGTGGAAGACTCCAGAAATGAGTCTACAGACCATTCAAGGGTCTTTGATGGTTTATGACCCCTTCTAAGACAAGACAGCTGCCTCACATCAGCGTAGCTGAGCCGTTTATGTCCCACCAGGAGGGATAAAAACCCTCAGGCCTATGTGTGAATGAGTGTCCCGTGTGAATGTGACCTTTTCCGGGGCGGGGTGTGGGGTTTGCAGCTGAGCCCATTGTGTAAGGGAGGGCATTGGCATAAAATGCACCACTGCACTCCTGCAGGGTCTGCTTCTTATCAGTCTTCTCCCTTATCTGGCTCAAAACCCAGAGGCTCCAGTGGTGGGTGCTCACTCTCTCTGTCTTATGCAGATCAGAATTTTTGCCACCACACACCCAAAAATTCTCCTCCTACCCCTCATCCAGGGGCTGCAAAACCACCCCCAATACAGCATCCTGCCACCTCTGAAAATGGCCAAATATTTGAGCCATAAACCATTGACATTTCAGTCTATTACACCCATAAATGACCTTCATAAAAAACATTTTCTAACAAGATCAGCTTATAGAGAATTTATTATACATCTATATTTTAACTTGGAAATAGTGTTCATTTATATCACAAATAACTATTTTTATTTATGAGTAGAATCTTTCTGTATTTAGTTATTTACTACGCACTTTGGATCAGTTATTAGAAGTAAATTAAAATTTGTGTCCAAGAAATATTCATGCATTTCAGTGTCAAATACTGTTAATATTTTTGCCACACTTGTCAATCAGATAGCTACAGTATTTTAAAATTTTAAAAATATTACATTTATTTGTCCTCAGTAGTCAACCAGATCAATTCATAAAGAAAATTATAATTTTTTCATCATCATTAGAATGGAAAGAAGTAAGCTTTCACGTAAGTAGTGTTAAATTATAAGACTCCTAAAGACATCAATGCAGTTTAACTGAAAATCTTGTCACAGGTTTTGAGGGATTATGTGACACATGCCCATATATGCTCACTAACAAATACATTTTAGGTTTTATATAAAATCTTATTGCAGTCAGGAATGTAAAATCATACAATCATAGAATGATTTTGTCAGAAGGGACCTGAAAGATCATCTAGTTCCAACACTCATGCCATGGCAGGGACACCTTCATTTAAATCAGGTTGTTAAAGACCCATCTAGCCTGGCCTTAAACACTGCCTGATATGGGGCATCCACAACTTCTCTGGGCAAATTGTTCCAGGGCCTCACCACCTTCTTAGTACATAGAATTTCTTCCTAACATCTAATCTAAACCTATTCTTTTTTTAACTTAAAGCCATGCATTCCTCTCCTCTCACTACAGGCCTTGGTAAAAATTGTCTTGATTGACTAGTTGGTCAATGAATTGAAAAAGGTGTTTGAAGCTACATAACCAAAATTATTGTTCTAAATAACTATAGAATGTTGGTTTTTTCCCCTTTGTTAAAGATTCCACTCTGAAGTAGTTCTTATTTCAGTTTCCCAATATCCAGTAATAGTTGTTTTTCTTAATTGCTATATGAAAAAGCTATATTATATTTTAATTGTAATTTTGTGTCTTCAGTGCCAATATTAACCCATGTTTTTTCTCTGATTAAAGAGAGGCAATATATCACTCTACTCTGCTTTCCCCAGCTACTACTTAATTTATTTGATGGGATTTTGGGGTGATAAAATAACTATGGTGTCCCCTTTATTCTCCTCTGCAATACATTTTGTACTACACAAAGTAGTTCAGTTTCATGGCTTTCTGTACTTATCCATTACTTTTGGTCTTTGTAAGTAATAATCCTGCCACGTTGCTGTTTCAAACACTGAATCCTTTAAGGCGGAGCCCAATGCATATTATCCTGAGCTACCATGGGATGCTTTGCCTGTACATCATGCAGTTTTCCTGGTGGTTTAAAACTTACTTTCTCTTGTGGACAGACACACACAATACAAGTTCTAGAGCTTAACCTAGAAGGGGTGAAATACACTGCATTTCTAAGTGTTACCTTCTGACTAAAAGTAAAAGTGAATGCCTGAAAGTTAGGACTGTATTTTGGCAGAAAATGAAATCATGTACATTAAACATTGACTAAAATAAAAGAATCTTGAATGCAGTCCATTATGCCCAAAGTCATTCCCTAGGTAAAAAACTATGCTTCATACTAAAACCATTTATTTTTCATGTCTTGTAATAAGTAAGCTCTAAGCATAGTTCACTGTGTGATAGATTTCCTTCCACAAAGTTTAGCTTCTCTCAGTCCAAACCCTGTTGACAGAATTCCTTTGAGAAATTTATCAACAAGGGCCAATGACAGAGAGCTCACAACTACTGATACTTCTCATGAATTTTTACATAGAATAATTGCCCTCTGAAAAGGAAGATGTACAAACATACAGGAAAATTAAAGAAAATATTAATTTACCCAGAATAAGAGTAAATATTGACAACCATAGAGGAACTCTATAACTTCTATCAGAATCTAATTCTTCAATCTGTATAGAAAAAGAAAGTTAAAAACTAGGATGTTACCAGGAGGTGATTGTATAAGATTTCGAAGCAGCATACTAACTTATCTGGTACAGGGAAAAATAAGACAAATAACTCCGACTGTAAACAACTCCCACTTAAATCCAACCTTTCCTTTCACTGAATGCAAGAGAGAAGAAAAACATAGAAACATGTCTAATAACACATTATGGGACTGGCTCCTGGACAGTGTGACTAATAGAACAGTATTTTATTGAAATTTCTGGGAAATGATTAATTAGGCAAAAAGAATATCCAGAACAAAGTTACTGCAGTATTGCTCCCACTTGCTTACTTCAAGTCACTGGTTTAGGACCAGCCGTGTCTCTGCTATTTGGTTATGAATGTCTATTAGGTTAGTCAAGCAGAATTAGCAAAGCCTCACTGAAATCCCAGCAAATCAAGTTTTAAGTAACAAAGTATATGCCTATTAATAGATAAACCACTGGGCACGTTTTTCTGACCTTCCACTATTACCTCTCAGCTCTGGTGCAGGATTTTTTCCAATATCTGAGGAGTAATGTGCATTATATGTGCTTTACAGCACTCTCTGTTTGTTCCCACCTGTGAAGGTCAGTTTGTTAGTGTAGCAGTTAACTCATTTGCTTATTTTGATAAATAATTAAAGCTCAAGAACCACTAACTAAAATCAAGGTCATATGACCAGGTGTAGCTGCTTGCTAAGTGAATGTCTACCTCTGAACTGCCTATTTCTCCCTGTCAGAATGACTAACTCAGGCACAGGTAGGCACCTGGACTTCTAAACTTAGAGTAAGAGTAAGATTCAGTCCTTGGCACCCAAAGAGTTATGTTATGAATAAACAGAATAAACAGCACTATGAGGGGAGAAACAGTGTAAACAACTTAATCTTGGAGTCAGGAGTTTGACAGAAGTCTCTGAAGTCAGGAATTTAGTGTCCTGCTTTAATACCCTCATCACTTCATGCACCACAGTGATTGTGCTTTACTGTAAAGAAAATAAAAGATTTTTTAAAACACAAATATATTTATATACACATATGCATGTGTGTGATAATATGACAGATGTACACATAGACATACACATACACACAATATATACACAAATATTTTTTTTAAGTAGACTCTTCTCTGTAGTAGCTATTGTTGCAGTAGTTAATAAAAAACTGGGATCTGGACAAACATATCCTGGTACCATCTAAATTTAAGCCAGGATCCTTGTACTGAAGGAATGAAGGAAAGGGGAGGCAGTAGAACATACTGCAAAGTTTCTAGGCAGATGCTTCTTCAACCTATCATCTTCTGATGGACCCTTCCTCAGTTTTCTGGGGGAAGACTGAAGGAGAAAGCAGGAGTATTGAGGACAAAAACCAGTCAAAAAACCCCCCCCAAACTACATATATTGACTCATACAGTGGACAAAGGCTAACAGTTCTCTGATTGTCCTAGTAACAGGTGCAAAAGTAGTAGTAGTAGTAGTAGCATGTGGTTGTCAGATTATGTTCATTACAATGATAATTCATTATACCATTTTTATCTCTGTTGAAATCTCCTTCTTCAGTGACTTAACTGACCTAACTATTCATAAAAGTGTCTTAAACTTAGATAGCTTCTATATATTTGTCTAAATTAGAGCAGCTGAATCCCACCTGCTGCTGGGAATCCCAACTTTGACATAATAGAGATAAACAGATACTTCCATAATGAAGTTCTTCTTAGCTGTCTTATCTGAGGTTGCTGGAGAGAGTGATCTATTTTATATTCTTTTTTTGTGGAAAAAAATAAGGAACTGGTTAGAGAAGACGCTCATCTGCTAGGTGTTGCAATGACGCTTTCCTTATTTTTTTTTTAACACTGAATTTTATTGTTTTAGTTCTGCCTACACAAAAGAAATGTTAGACTGTTCTTTCATTTAGACTCAGTGAAGGTAGTTTCACATATCAACTATAACCAGATTTGTGATTGATGGCAGCCATTAATATCCTCTAACATGGAATTATATACACAGATACATGCACGTGTTTTATTTAGGTTCATTAATCTAAGTGGTTCAAGGACAGTGCTTCTTTATCAGGTTTTCATAAAACAATTAATTGATGTAAATTTGCCTTCTGTTCTGCACCATGTGGATTTGAAGGTTCATAAGATTCAATACTGAAATTCAGTAATGAAAGCTAATTTCATGATTTCATCATCTATGACTGGAAGTTGTGTATTCATCAGCCTAACTCTAGAGTTTTCCTGGGCTATTTTGAATAACTAATGTGGAATAAATCTTACCTTTAGAAGGAAATTATACTCAGAAGGAATTGAAAAGCTAGAAGCCCAAGTTTTAAATGTTTGTGATCCATCTGCTTTGTATTCTAGTTTTTACATTCTGATAGTGTCTGATATTTTGTCAGGCAGTTTATGCATAGTATAGGTTTATAAAGAGCCACAGATGCTGAATATCTCACTTTTCTCCTTCAAGCCTATTCAAACTTTTGACTAGTCATGGTGTTGTGATTAATTCTTTTTTATCTTCACAGACCATTTCTTCACCTTTATATGCTCCACCAATGTGACTTCCCAAAAGAGGTGTGAAACAGGGAAGACATATCCCAAACATGAAAAGCATGTTTGAACTACAATACAGTGATTCTGTGTCTTGGAAAACATACAGAAAATAATTAAAAATATATTTACTCTAATAAGCACAAAGGAAAACACAGAGTCTCGCATGAAAGCCCTCCCAGTCTTGATGGCATACAGACCCATAGCTAGTCAGCTAATAGGGAAAAGAGTGACAAGATCAGGTACTGCATAGACGTTCCACTCTCTTATGCTGGGGCAAAGTATGGCATTCTAACGGTGTTTTAGACAAGCTACCATGGAATACATATTAAAAAAAACAGAATTAAATAATTGACAAAAGATTTCCATGCTGATCCCAACATTCTTGTAGTGCATTTGTACATGGATTTTTCTTGTGCAAGTTAGTGAAATATCAAGAAAGTCCAGTCTCATTTATATATGCCAGGTATTTCTTCGTATCACTTTCTGACCTCCTTTTATACATCTTCAAGGCAATGATGATATTATAAACATATCTTTCCTTTAAAAATCTTCATAAATGTAGGCAATAACAAAAAAAAATGTGCACAGGCATTTGTTTAATAAAAAAAGTGAGAAAAAACTGATTAAGGCATCAGTGTGAGCAATAAAAGACATACATTAATCTCTTCCATTCTGTTTGTCCTTTACTGATCTGGACCTTCTATTTATGGTTCTGCTTTATAAACGACTAATTTATAGTCAATCAAGCCTTGAAATCTAAATATCTTTACAAAGCACAATTTTTTTCGTTTGCCCATTCTGAAATATGACATTTGAGACACCTTTTTGATTATTTTTAATAAAATGAATTAACTATTTATTTGCATTATGTTATATGTGAACAGCTGCTGTTTGGAGGAGACTAACTCACCAGTCATTATTGAACTTCACACATTTGTTACATGGACCAAAATTTCAGGATGACTGTGACGTGGTACTCCTGTAATTTGATATAAGACTCGTATCAGCGAAGACAATGACACCTTGTCCTATAATGAATTCACTTCAAAGAAGGGCCAACCCTGAAGTTTTAAATTAAATTAAAAATTTGGGGCAGTAATTTTCAAAGTAGTTGTAAAAAGAACTGGCTGGTCTCAGCCTTCAGCTTTCAATTCACCTACCCGGAATGTTGCCTAGAACTGTAAACTTGAGGGAGAATTGTTTCCCACTCAGATTTTTATCAAACTAGCAGAAGGTTGTAATGAGATTAGCACAGTTGGTTAGAGCACGGTGCCAATAATGCCAAGGTCGCAGGTTCGATCCCCATATGGGCCATTCGCTTAAGGATTGGACTCAATGATCCTTGTGGGTCCTTTCCAACTCAGAATATTCTGTGATTCTGTGATGCTCTCTCTCACCGTCACCTTCTCTCCTAGCACTGCTCCAGAAGTTGTGCTTCCACACACCCTCCTCAGAATGAACTTCTAGAAGCCTGGATAAATCCCTAGATGGCCTCTCTACAGAAAAGTCATAAATAAAGTGGCTATCCTTCTTTCAATTTCCCCTTACTCCACCATAGTTTGCCATGGGTTTTTTTAACTTTTTGGCCTTTGTCCATGACAAGGGTTTCCTTACCCTGTTTTGACTGAGTTGCATTTTTAGGAAAAGGGCTATGGTTAGAGAGGTATCAAGGTATAATACCTACAAGCATGGAAAGATGGAGAGTAAGAAGCGACTGACATTTTGTTCAAACTCTGCATCTGATCTCTGATCTTATTTCCAAATCATATTCCTTACAATTTCCTGTGTGGTCTTGCTGTCTTCTCTCCACGTGATGTGTGTGGGAGGATGTTTTGCTAGTGACAGTCAAGTTGGACTAGCCAGAGTGTAGGAGGTCACTTGCATTTTACCAGCACCCAAGGTCTGAGGCTATGACTGTGTAAGCATCCCAAGGTCCAGGCAAGGATGTCAGACTTAGAGCCCATGATTGGAGCTGGGTTTGCGAATCAAGAAAATGGGAGTATGTGCATGTCACTGATTAGCTTCAAACCTGGTGAGACACAGAAGAGGAATAATCCTGGATTTTCTGTGTTCAGGGGTATGTGCACACTGCTGGTGTTTATGTGGGTGCTGGAAAGGACATGCCAGAGACTGAGATAGTTCATGCCTCAAACACTGTTATAAAATTTCACTCATTATAGCAAAACTGTATAAAGAATCCACCGAAGCCCACCCCTCCCTGAAGATGCCTGGCTGGAACTTTGGACTGAGAGTTAAACTGCTGAGATTAGATAAAGGGAAGCCTATTCTTCAGTCATCTCAGGTCTGGGGAGAAGTAAACAAGGCTGGAGGAAATGAATGAAAGCCAAACCCAGCAGCTGTGCTAGGAACCATCTCTGGCTTGGTTCAGGGTGGGGGAGGCCATAGCCCACAGACCCATTTGCTGGGAGCAGGTTTTCCCAGATTTCCCCCCCAGTCGAGGTGGAGGGAGCAGGTTTTGGTTTGTGATAACCTCTGCTCAGGGGCAGGGAACCCATCCTCCCGTGTGCAAAGTGGCTGTGGAACCCCCAACCCCAGGAAGGCCACAACCACGGGACATTCACGTGAGAAGCAGCTGAGGGGGTGTCTGAATCCATCAAAGACCCCCTGAAGTGCTCCCCAGACCGATTCCTGGGGCCTTGCACCACAAGGCTGCCCCTGATGCAAAGTGAGGCAACAGATCCAAAGTCTGCTGCAAGAGACAATGGAAAACTTACCCCCCCACCCTGGGGGACATGGCTGGACATTGCCACCTGGCCTGAGCCTGTATTAACCCATCGGACTCTGTGCTTCGGGGGGACCCTCACCACCAAGAAGACCTGACGGAGAGGATCAACGGGACATCGTTGGGATCCATGGAGTGGTGATATTTTCTCTGTCTCTGCAACTCTCTTTCTGTCCCCCCTTCTCTTTCTAGGTCTTTCCTATCTCTTTCTCTTCACTCTCTCTCTGTCTCTCTCTGTATCCCTCTCTCTCTCATTTACTGTGAAATAAAACCCATACTATTGACTTAAGCATGTGATCTCATTTGCACCTTAATTTAGGAATCTTTCTCTCTCTAAAATATTAAGAACCTGATCTTAACAGGGCCAAACTATCTCTGTGTTGACGTGGCCAGTCATGTCTGTTGTGCTTATTTTTGGGACATTAGTACATCCTCAAGTACTGTCTGGATCTGGAAATGACGACAGCAACAAGCAGACTGAGAGGAGAAGTCTCCTGGGTCTATGAGTCCTAATCCAGCCTGGCTTTAGCAAAGTTAGCTCTTCTTCATTCATGTGAATGTTATCTGCAAAATATGTCACAGTGCTACTTACACAAGGAAGGCCAAGAACTTATTTCCAAAGGTAAATGACCTTCTGCTCCCTCAAGTCCTGGAGAACAGGCTAGCAGAAATCAACTGACCTAAATCCCTTCTGTGAAGTCAGGGCTTTCTTTTAGTTCTTCCATCTGTTCTATTCCATGACACAGTAACTAGAATCCCTACAGCAAGCTCTTTCCAGCTATGGTCTTAGTGTCTCCTCAGCAAGGGCAAATATTTGGTGGTATTTGAGAGTTATGGAGGAGGGGTATAAAAATACTGTTTAAATATCTATTAACATACTTATATTCTCTAACATTTTAACTCAATAGTTTTACATTTAGTTCACATAGGATCAAATTCTACAAATCACAAAGTGGCAAAATCCTTTTCACAGGATTTATTAAACCTCATATTGGTATTTGACTACTAATGAATATTAAGATTCACCAATATGCAGAAACAAAATTGTTTCTCTTCTCCTGTCCCTAGGCTTTGCCGTCATTGTTCACCCTCAAAAAGCTTCAGATTTCTGCAGAGCGTGTAGTCACATTGCATTTTCAAGAGCACTAAATGTGAACACACACGTATCTATGCATCAACTAATATAAACTGAAAACCCCTTATCTGTTTTTACATTTGACTTTAACAATATGATCAGGTTAATGATACATTTAAAGTTAATGAACCAGTTATTTTTAGACTAAGCAAGATGCACACACACTCATTTTACTGTGCAAATAACCGCTCGCTCTCCATGGCCTTTGTATTGCTGTTTGCACCTCTAAATTAGTCTTGAACAATTTTTAATAAGATCTCAAGGAATGTTTCTATTGATGCTTTCTAAAACTAACTGGTA
The DNA here is from genome assembly GCA_013400975.1 of Atrichornis clamosus. Lineage (NCBI taxonomy): Eukaryota > Metazoa > Chordata > Aves > Passeriformes > Menuridae > Atrichornis > Atrichornis clamosus. Next base: position 16,565 of record WBMZ01006654.1, read on the forward strand.
CTCTAAGGAAGTGTAACATCTTACTGAAAAGCAATTTTATTCACTCAATATATATGTAGGCATTATGTAATATTGAAGAAAAATCAGCCACATCATAGTGTTACATGGACATTTATGCAATAACCACAAAAAAAAAAAGTTTATGTTATTGTTTGCCTAATAGAGTATTCCTTAATCTGGTTAAATACAGGAAGACTTGACATAATGACAATGACAATAGCAGTGTGAGATTAACAGTTAAATTTTTGGATTGATGAAGATGAGAGAAGCCAAAAGTAAGAGTATAAAAACTGTACCGCAAATCCATGTTCCAGAAACATTTTGAAGGTTACTGTTATACAAAGAACTTTTCAAATGGCAATTTTTTTGTTGTTGTTGTGTTATACAGATAGGAAATTATGTTTTCTTTCATCTGAGTCAACTGTGCTGTTCCTGTTATTCCTGACAGAAAGGAGACAGAGAACCCTTGGCATTGCCAAGTGTGTTCTGCAGCCAAAATTATTTTAAACAGAAATTAAAAAAATATGGTGAATAGCTAACCTCCAACGTCATGTAAACATGGTGCAGAGGTAACATAGGTATTTGTTCCTGTGAGCAAAACAGATCATCAGATAAGGCTCCTGTAGAGTTGTACCTGTGTTCACAGTGGCTGTGCTCAAACCTATCCAGTTACTGCTGCAACTCATGTATTAACATATTCAGGCTTTATAGAGCACAAGTAAAAAATGTGTCAAATGCCAAAAATAAATGGATTCCAAGGAGGACAATGCAGTTTTGAGGAAATGCAGCATTATTCTTCCATAGATAACAAGCTACTGTCTGACTAAGGAGCTTTTCATTAAATATGTCCTGAAATAAATGTATCAGTGGAGAGATATCTGCGGTGAATATGCAAGGAAAACTGTTGGGTGACATGAAATCACACATGGGACTTGTTTTAAAGCTAACAGTGAGCAAGTATTCTGCATAAAATGTGTGTCTAGGCTACGATGCATAACTCATTTGTAGCTGACCATCATCTTTCATTTGTTAGAGACTGCCTCCTCTCAGTCCCTGATTCTGAAGACACTTTAATCAAAACAAATTGGGTTACTTTAAAATGTGCAAACACCAAGTCTTCTATATTCCAGATCATTTTGACTGGTGCAAATTATAGACTACTTGTAACAGCGCTTGTGTAAGGAGATCTACTGGGGAGAATAATGTCAGACAAAAGGAAAAGGAAGAGCAGGGTTAAACTGGCAACGGTGACATTTTTTGTTAATTCAGCTGAATTACAAAAATGCTGTTTATCCGCAGGATAGAGGAACCAATGGCAAGGATGCAATGCCAGAAATGGACAACTGACACCAGTTTTGACAGGTTAGGGTATAAACATCAGTAGCAATGCAGTCCAGAGATCAGCAGTGATATAAAGCTGAATAATGAGACACAGGCAGAGACAGATTCATGAAGAGTTCCAGTGCTTTCGCCAGAATCCATATTCCCTTGCTATAAGCAGATATTGCATTATCAGATACAGCCAGCTCAGCAAGATGTCAAGGGTGGAGAAAGTCATTGCTGTGTTTTAGTGTGGGAGTGACAGCCATAGGTTTAACAGTACCAGATGGGCAAACCTGTGGCATCTGAACAGTTCAAGTGTGGATGTGTTGCAGAAACTGTGATGTGAATGGCTGCAGGCAAGCTCTCCTGGTGGAAAGCCTTCTGGATCTGCACCAGAAGTAAGGAAATGAGCCAACATTGGCTGTTTAAGCCGACATCAGCAGGTCTCTCAGGACTCAGCTGTCTGCTCATCCCACTCTCAGTCCACAATAAAGTAGTGCATAAATAACTGTCTAAGGAACACAGATATCTTCTGTATGCAGACTGCTTTTGACTCCTCTGCCATAGGATAGACGTGACTTTGGGCTGTGGGAATATTTTTCTCTATTAAGATCCTGCTAGCCATGCCTGAACCATAGAGCATACACTGCTGACCATTTAAACAAATATAACAACATCTCTCTTTATACTGGAATAATCAGTGTCCAGCTGAAAGCAGAAATCAGTGATGTAGCTGATTTTGTAGTGCCATTGGTACAAATCTTGTTTCACCAAATGAAGGTAGCAATAGACACATAAAACACTTTCACAGAGAATTCAGGTCAGAGAATTTCTTAAGAACTTCATTTTCTTGTTCCCTCCCTGCGGTCTCAGCTCAAATGTGAAGACCACCTCAGCAGTTAGCAGCCACAGAACTTCACACTGCAGCAATGCCTCCTCCTCAGTGCTGTTGAGTGAAAATGCTCTACTTTATTGCAAATAAAGAGTCAAACCAGACACCCAGATTTTTTTCACCCCTGTTTTTCATGGAAACTATGTTTCTTTTCTCTTTTATAATTTTATTTTTCGTTAAAAAAATCAAAGGAAACTATGTTTCTTTTCTCTTTTATAATTTTATTTTTCATTAAAAAAATCAAAACAACCTACCAGTTTTAATTAAACATACATAAAACCCAAAAAGAACTGGTGAGTCAATTTGATAAGGCACACAACTGTTGCTATTGTTGTTAATGGAAGTATTCATCAATTTAAACTCTATTTTAAAGTTTAGAGAGAAAATACTAAGAAAAATTGCACAGCATCCTTGTAACTCAGAGCATTTAGTCTCCCAACAAGACAAGAGGCTGTGTTCATTGCATTAACTTTTGATTCAAGGTGTTATTTGAGTGTTCCTAAAACAGTGACTTCCTTGTTTTGCCTTTTAGTGCTGGAGTTCATTGCACCTTAAATGATTGAAGACCAAGGTATATGTGTACTGATGCACAATGCCTTCTTTGTGTCCTCCTAATGATAAAGCATTACCAGGACTTTGTAGCCAAATAAGGTAGATTTATTGCTGCTTTTGTGCTGGTGATGTTGAAAGCAGCTGGATTATAACACCAAAACTTGTTTTTGATCTCTGCCCTGGAAACTAGATAGAAAAAGCTACAGAAAAAACAGCTACACAGAATGGGTAGGTATTATAGTTTGCACAAATTTTACCATTTGGTTTTTTTATTACTGGTAGTATTAGGCTTGGCTTTTAAACTCCTCAGCGCTGTTTACTAGTATCTGAATGGTTATAAGAAAAATCTGTGAAACACAATAAAGTTTTAAGGTACCTGGCTAGACCTTGAATTTTTTGGTGTTGTTGGAGGTGGTTTTAGAGTTATTTGTATTTGTAGTAGCCAAGAACCCAGGACGTTCTCAAAATAAACTGCATTGACCTCAGTGCATCAAACTGCCCATAGCTTAAGCAAAGTATACAGTCTTTCACTGGCAATCATAGCTGCCAGAAAATGATGATACACTGCCAGTATAATTTGCAGATGTTAGTAATCATGAATTCAGTGTTGGCCATAAAAGTATGTGGAGAGAGGAGTCCCAGAGACTGGCCAGCAGCATTGCATGTGGCCAGAATTTTTCACTGACTTCACATGTGTGCTGCGATACTGTTTGTGCACCTTCTGTCCAGATATATTTGAACACACTAGGGAGTAACTTCCTAATCAGCTGTTACCTGATGCCCATCTGCTATCCCAAATAACATGTGTCCTCTGTAACATTTACCAATATTTGCTTGTGGCTCATTACTTTTTCAGGATATGCTGTTTTGTAAAATAATAGACATCCATTAAAACTGGTATTCACATCACCTCACCTTAGGCTTCTGAAAGTCTGGTACTTTGTCTAGACTGCAATATTAGTTCCCACTAAAGTCAAATGAAAGCTAGGCATCTCTAAAGGGAATTTCATTCCTTTCTGAGACAGATCTAGAATACTGATGGTGAACTCTTCTCTAAAGGCAATTTTCTGTTTTCTCTGAATATAGAGAGAACCAAATATCACTGCTTTAGGTGCGGAAGTTAGATGATAGCTACAAGAAAGATTAAGATTAATATTAATCTAACTAAATATAGTTGTCTATAACCTCAGGCTCTTTTTATAGTCTTTCAGGAGAAATATGTGCAATGCATCTCATTTTACAGTTAAATTTCTAAAACAAGTCAGCCAAATCACATACTAGAGCTATTCCTTCTTCTATATTGACTACAGTCAGGTACATAAAGTCACTACCACAGATATTGTTGAGATGTCTCCCACTTCTACAGAAGGTTTAATAATGACAATTTTGTATAAAGACCATTTACCAGTTGGACACCTAGTCTGTGAATATAACTACTTTTCCCTGTTTTGGACAGATATTACACGAAGAAATACTCTTAACATGTAAATACTTACTCCCTAAATTCTTGTTATTGCTGTTAAGACTGGACTTTCAGATCCTACTCAACCTAAATTTCACTGAAAATTCCCATTGACTTGAATCAAGTTAGGAAAGCAATTTATGTTTATAGAGAACATCATGTGGTTTGGTTGGTTGGTTGGATGGTTGTTTTTCTTTCTTTTCCAAACGAAGAAATACCTATTGTAATACATATTGTAATCAGAGTTCTGCACATCTTAAATATATGAATACTGAGGTTTAAGTCCTCTGGTAGAGCGTTGCTTCTTTGTGTTCCCTTAACACTGCTCATTACCTTGAGCTTATGAATGCAAGCAGGAACAGGAACCAGATCCAGAGAGGAATGGAAGCTACCAGTAGGGAAGGGTACTTTTTGCTTGTTTGTTGTTCATTTCCTGGGGGTTTATTTTTGAGAAATGGCATCTAGCATTAAGGTAGTAAATTCATACTTTGTCACTAAGTCAAGACGACTAATTTTTAGAAGCGGTCAGCACTCAGGGTTTGGCACCAAAAGTCAACATTTCATAAGCAATTCTATCAAAAGAAAAACAACCACTATTTGTTCTTGTGGAAAAAAGCATTTTTGAGTAAGTCAAGTGTGAATTTCATACATGTTCCCTTTGCATGTATCCTACAAAGTGCATGAACTTTTAGACCCACCAGCTGAACCACATGACTATGTAACTCAACTCACTGCATCTCTTGCTTTTAGCCCTCAAAATCCTCAGGGAAAAAGCCAAGAGCTGCTAGCAGAGTCATAATAAATCAGTGAAAGATTCTCACTTGCTGTAATGGGCATTGGATTAGATCTTGTATTAGCTCAAATGCAAGAATTACCAAAAATTATAAAACTTCCAGAGACTGGTACGTGTTTCCTTTTAAATTCATTGGGATAAAATATTTGTTACTAGAATAAAGTAAAAACATCTCTCTCCCTCTACCATGTCCTTCTCTCTAAGTTTACCTCCCCTCAAAAGTCAGCATTGAATAAAATGAAGGGAAGCTTCCTGTAGCCCAAGCATTAAGGGGGATGAAAGCAAATATGTCCGTCAGTCTGGCGATTTAGAGCAGCTGCACCAGAGACAGTTGACCACCAAACGGTATCCTAGCAACCTACAGTAGCATCGTTATACATACTGCTATCAAGCCAAATTTATCCTTTTCAATATCTTAGCTTCAAGAGATCAGGGATGAATACAGAGCAAAGGATGAAAATGGTGCCTGTGAGAAAGACAACATGGGGTTTTAATTTAAACAGAGGGTATATGGAATGACTGTGTAAAAGGAATAAAGAACATCACATTTTTGTGACAAGGAAAGATACCATTCCGTGGTAAGGCATTCAGACAATTAAGACTTAATTTGCTTTCAAAATACTAATCCTGGGTATATTTTAGCTTGGAATAAAATTTGCAATGTGTCGTCTCTTTAATTTCATTTAAATGTTCCCATTTAAATTAGGAAGGGTAAGGGGAAATAATTTCTAATTATTCAAACTTCTAAACCTTCAAAAAATCTCTAGGCAAATCTGCTTATAAATTGTGGCTTTCAAAAAAAAATTTGTTATTTATTTTTATTTTTTCTAATATTAAATCAGATAATTACAGTTCTGCTAATAAACTCTCAAAATTGAGCAGTTCCCTCTTTTTACACCATAGATTGCTTCAATTCTCTTGTTATATTTAGAGTCATTGATCCTGCTCTATCTGTATAATTTACCAATGTGCATAATGATCATGACTGTAAATAGCTTTGTCAAAGAGAGGAAAACTGAACCCATATGCAGATTAATTACAGGATATACTCTTTCTTCAGTTTTGAGCAAATATTAGAAAACCTGCTAGGCATCTAGACTTTACTGACTGTAAGGGCTGGACTCTCCTGTCCAGAGTAAATTAGCATGGTTTCACCAGTCCTAGTTGAAATGAGGACCTCTGACCTCAACAAGGGGTTTGTCTGAATGTAACAAAGATACTGATAAATGCAGACAGAATTACAAGCAGGCAGGACAGTAGTTTTTAATAACAGTTACTCCTGCAAATATGACCTCAAGAAGAAACAAAACTGTCTCCCATCAGTAGCAGATGTACTGCCAAGTAAGCAGTATGTTGCAAATATCAGGACAGTGCGCAAAGCTACTGATCACTGATCATTTTTAACTTATAGTCCAAATGTTATCCTTGCAGAGGATACATGCCACAGGGAATGGATTTACAAAGTTAAGCTTTATGATATAATCAGCGTTTTTGTATGCACCAGAAAAACTGTGAAAAAGATTTCCACATGACACCCTGCAGTAGAGGGTTCTTTGGAGACTTAGGTAGGAAAAAAAAAAAAAGCCAATACAAGAAACCCAAACCACTAAATTATGCACTTTTAAAAATGGCATAATTGAAACAAGTTTTTAATCCAACATTCAGCCTCTCCCTTAATTTGTATTTCTAATTCCTTTCAATTATCTGTTTTGGAAGAGGCTATTTATCTTCCTCTCCTTTTTTATTTATGCAGATGACAGCAAACCCCCATCTTCTCCAAATATTCTGTCAATCTCTAATGACCACTGGTAGTACTTCATAACCTCAGTTGATATCTTCTCTTGCTTCCAAGGAAAGAGCCTGCCATAGGCATATTTTAACATATTAGAATAATTTATTCTACTCTGTGCAGTTCCAAGTTTACCTTCTACTCTTCCCTCAAATGCCTGTGCATTCATGTAGCCAGTCACTGGGTAAAAAAAATATAATCACCCAAACAACAGACACATTGGCTTCTTGTGATCTGGTTGCCTCTGTGCAAACTGTATGTTTCTGATTAGTGTTCCCTGAGCAATATATCAAAGGATCACTGGACAAGAAAGAGCCTGAGAGCTGACAGAAAAGCTGCCCTCTCTTAGTCTGCAGCCACATTGACTGAGATCTGTAACATATGTCCAGAATATTTGCCAGTGCAACAAATATGTCTTCAGCAGCTTAGGCTATATCTGCAGGAAAACAGGCCAGACCTATTTAAAAATGCCTTAGATATAGTCAATAAGGCAAGCTATAACTCGCTGTATACACACGAAAATACATGAAGAGATATTAAAAGTGTCTGTAGTCTACCAAAAATAGTGTGCGTCTCAAAACATTGTGTGGATTTCCAGAACATGTAATTTTTGCTCTAATATTTTTTTTTGTTAGCTTGATCTTTGTTAAGAGAGGAGCTAAGGACACAGTAATCCTGTTCACAAGAAAGAGAATACCCTCATCAGTAAGAAGATAAAACAGCCCATAGTTTTACATTCTTCTTGACAAAATGTTAGAGGAAACAGACTTGTCTTGGGAACCATGGGGCATTACAAATGCTGAGCAATTACACAGAATTCATTGAAAGGAATCAGAGTAGGCCTCTGAGTTTTTATGTGATACTAAATTAATCTTTCAAGGATATTAACAACTTGGCATCTAAGTGAGCAGAAGAACCACTTCAGAGAAATCACATCCAAAAAATGCTGGAGCAATCCATCTTGATTGATTAGTGCAGGAATTTATGAAGGCATTATACGACTTGTTGGGGTTTTTGTCGTAATAGTAAAAATTAGATTTAGTGATTTGCATTTCCACAGCTAAAATTCTATGTTCACCTATATTTTTATTAAATTCTGGGTAAAGTAGTTTCACACAAGTGACATTCCTTTAAGAATTTGGTGCCATTTCTTAGGCATTTTAACCTTGAGAATTTTTAAGCTGGAAGAGAATCACATCACCTTCAAGACTGTCTTTTATCTATATCATACATCAGGAAAAGTCTGCACTTTATAAATCATACACAGTAAAGAAAATGTCCTATCTTTGTGGGCAGAGTGTGAGAAGAAAAAAAAAAAAAGAAAAAAAAAAGGCAAAACAAGACTCATACAATCTTAGCTGCAATTCTAGTTAGCTTGGCAGAGGAAGTTACTCCCATTGACAGGCAGGCTTTCTGCCATCTGTGTTAAGTGGGTGCATTGCAAGCACCTGGAGCTACAAGGAATACTTTCCTTTTTAATTCTTTCTTGTAAAACAGATGGGAAAAAGCACAGCTAGCAGTGTTATGCTGTGTTTAAATTTGAGAAGACCATCATTTAGTCTCACTGTTGCCTTTCAGCCTGACACCTATATATTTGGACTCCCAGGTTTTAATCAGCAGGAGCATGTCTGTGCTCGGGAGACTGTTGCAGTGAGCTACTTGCAAAGAACTGGAAAGAGGCCACAAGTGACCTACTGCTTATGAAATGACAGTACACTGATTAGAGGAGATTTTAGTTTCCTGAATGCAAAGCTCTAGTTTAATGAGCATTTTAAGGGCAATGCAAGAAATCATGTTATCTCTAAGCCCTATGAAGGTATGGGACAAATATGAGGATTCACAGATGCACACATTCAAATGTTAAAAAAAGGAATAATTATAGCCTTGCAAAGCTGTTTCTTATACATATGGCTGTAGGGCTTCTCCTAAAAAAACCCCAACAAAACAGACATAAGTTTATAAGGTCCCATTTTCCCAAAGGCTTGAAGGAGAATAAAGTATTTTTGAAGTGACATTAGGAACCTTAAACTGAAAAGAGCAACACAGGAAAATCCTGGCCAACAAACCGAGATTCTGCACTTGAGATTCTGTAGGTAACTAAGGGTTTCTGGCTCAACGTTGGTAACTATGAGTATGCAATAGATTGAGTGTTTCTTCTGAAATAACAGTAATCAGTTTGGGACAAAAAAACATTGGCAAAATAAATAGGTGTGCTCAAATCAAAGTTGGAATATTTCAGCTCTCATCTTTTTACATAGTGGGGAGGGGATATAAATGTGATCTAGAAAGCTTTCAAGTAAGACCAGTTTACAAAAATTAGCTAGAATATTCAACTTAGAAGAGAGCAGGCAGTTTGATTTTCCTTAGCTATTTCTATCCTTGCTATCCAGTGACTGTCTAAAGTAAAATGCAGAAGGAGAATTGTTGTACAAGTTATGATGGCTAAGGCATAACACTGAAATGCAAAACCTGTACATTTTAAACCTCCACAGTCTGATGATGGACTAAAACACAGTTCTCCTGGATAAATGCCCTACCAGTAAGTAATCATGCAAAAGGTACAATGGCACAGGAAAAGGTTTTAGGCTCTGAATTCTAACTTCACAGAGGTACTTTGAGTTATCTCAACTATTTTTAATTTTCTTTTACCTGAAATGCCCAAATCAAGTAGTATTTGATTATAGTACTAATAATCTGCTAGTGATAAAAAGCTACTGAGTGAAATACCCTGATACATCTTCAAAGTCATTCTTTCCAAAGAAGTGAGAATAATGGGCTGGACACATGAAGAAAACCTCTTCATCCAGATTATCTTCCAACCCAATGTTCTGAAACTAGAGATAAACACAGCAGCAACCAAAATTTTGGAAGAACTATAAAATTAATATGAAACACTTCCCACTCTTTGTATTCTGTTTTCCCAGTACTGAAAAGGAAAAAAAAAAAGAAAGAAGAACAAAGTAATAAATTTTCAGCTTTCCTTTGGAAACACTAGGAAGGAGACATGAATTCTTTTATTTTTATTTTTATTAAGTACAAGTTAAAATTTCTGTGGAATAAGTAGGTGACAATTGATCAGTAACATTTGGAATGTTAAAAGCTGTTGAAATTTTTTCACAAGGAATGAGAAATTCAGTTACGCATGAGAAAGTTTGTCTATTTCCTTAATTTTGATTTTAGTCTTTTAAAAGTATTTTGTTCAAAGGATGACAACCTATGTTTGGTAAAGATGTACATTTTATACATCATGAATGATGCATATATTAAATAATATATTATTTCTGAATGAACATTTTTTTTTAAATATCAGTAGTAGACTACTTGATAATTATTTTTAAAGATTAATTTACAATACATGTATAGGAACATAGAAAATAATTAGATAATTGAACTGTTAGATCTGGAGTTAATTTATAAAAACAAGTTTTGTGATAATTCACTAAAGGGAATTTAGTTTTTTTCAAAGTGTTGAATTCAACTTTTGAGAGGTTATTTCCTAATTACTCTGATCATAAAAGAACTTAATAAAAACAAGCAGAGGATGGCTGATGTTAAGACAAACAATCTCTTTAAATCAACAGTTTCAGAAGCTTTATATCCCATCTGGTTTTAAGTAGTTAAGAAAACTGATATTCAGTATTCTTCCAGTGCAACAAAAAGAGATTAATATTTATGAATTATGACTCAGATTAAGATTTATATATTCATTCCACAAAAGTAGGCTTACTGAATCACCATTTCTCCCCACCTGAATTGCAGGTACTTTTTGTTTGGAAGGAAACTGAATTTAAAAATACATATTGTGCAGTGGGCATACTAACTTTTAAAACACAACTTCTGATGGCTGAGTGGCAGTGAAAGGCAACTACCAAGTTTGCAAGCAGATTTTCTCTCAGGAATAATTTCCACTCCACAAACTGAACTTGGAATAACAATGACATGAAAAACTTACAAAGTTTTATTTCATTTCATAGTTTTCCTGCTTCTTAAAGACAGTGTGTTCCCATTTGTCATTAATATTATTATTACCATTAGCATCATCATTAGCATTAAATATTTGCGTAAAAGGTAGAGCTAAAACCAGGGGACAAAATGAAAAAAAGAACTGCTTAGTTCTATAATAACTTCTTATATTTTCTTTCTGTTGATGTTTTGTCTTTCTGTGCTTTCTTCAGTGTTAAAAATTCTTCAATATTTGTATGTAAATGCCTGAGATGTTTCATACTACTATGACTTAATAAAACCACCTTTGACTTGAAGAAGAACAGTACTGTGTAATTAAAATGTTTAATAAACAATCTTTTTGTTCACAGTTGCTGAATGTATAAATTTACAATATATTAATACCTGATGTATTTCTTAGGGGACTTTTATTATTTATCGTGCACATACCTCCCTCAGAAAATCAGGAATCCAATGAAGTTCTAAAGCTCTGAATATCCAACACCTTTTAAAATAGAGTCATATTAAAGCAAGATAAAGATAAGGTTTTTTGAGAATCACAGAAATTCTGGAAAATAATATCATTTTTGCCATTCAACTTTATAACTATTCATTAACAGCTGCCTAGGATATACAGGATATATAATTATTATGTATTGGATGAAAGTCTACTCAGAATTATTTTTGTGGAGAGTTCAGATTGGGTTGGGTTTTTTCTATTTTTTTTTTTTAATATAAATGTTTCACACATTTGGAATGTTTTATGTCAGCATTTAGTAGTGAAAGATGGGCATGATACTCCATTTTAATGGGCAGTAGTATAGCCAAAGTTCAATCACTATGACCAAATAAAAGCAGGTATAAAATAGAAATATTTGCAGTGCCAATAAACACAGTACAATAAAGGCGCTTGCAAAACACTGCTCTTTCTTTTCCTTTGTGTTTTTATACAACGGAAATTGTAGTTTTGGGAATCCTGATATATTTTAATGCAGTATTACATGTTAGTGTGGCCAACCGGTAGGAATGCAAGACTAAGATGGGAAACTGTCATCCTAAACACCATGTCAGTATTTCAATTAGCTATGAAATATTGTGAGTCAGATTGCATCTGTCTGTAATCCGTTGCGCATTTAAAATATTTCAGGATCCAACTCATTCAAAGTGTGATCAAATGCAAAATAGTTCGTCAACACAACTTTTGTCTGTACAAAAGGTGATTTATTTTTCAGAAGAGTTAATATATTTGAAATTTTTATGGAATATCCCCTCATTTTTTAAGACATTCTAGTTTAAAATATGTGTTATATCACTGAATAATAAAAATTAATCAGAATTTTGCTAATTTTTTCAAAATTGTGGGTTTATATTAATTTTCTTTTTCCCATCATCTTTGAGAGATTTTAATGATGTCAAAGAAACTAACTCTATTGCTTTATAAAGCATAATAAAAAGGAGAGGAAGACTACAGCTCTCAAGGAAAAGCTAGGACATAAACTAAAACGGGATATCTAGATATTTGACCTTGGTGACTACAGCAGTAAGGCAAAGGATCTTTAAAATCTGTTAGAAACTGAGTATGTGTTTGAACATGGGTATTCTGGAATGGGGTATCCAGATTCAGGGGTCTGAGAGGTTGGTTCTTCCCACAGCAGAAACCATCAGTTGCAAATGGAGGATCTTCAGACACAGTCAGTGGCTGACATGTCACTTCACTTGTGGCACAGTCACGGAATTGAAACATGCTAAAATTACTCTTTGAAACAATAATTTTGTTTATTCAAAAAAACCCACAAAATTAAACCGTCAAATGGAAGAAAAACTCCAAACACAAAAGCATGTCTGAAAAAACCTTTTCACAAGAATTTTTCTCATTAATTAACACAAACTTTAGGCTTATTCCTTCCTCATTCCTGATAAGATTAACTGGAAAACAAGCCTTCTATTTGCATAACAATTTCAAGGTTTCAGAGTTCAGTTTAATTTCACATTTAAGTAAAAATGAGACTCAATAAATTTGACAGGATTAAACATAAAGGAAGTTTTGAAAGATAGTTTAACCACATAATATTCTGTAACTGTTTCTCTATATAAATAAATATTCTTTTAAAGATACTACTAATCAGCTCTCATCTGAGAAGTGGAAACTGAATTCTTGGTCATAATTTAAACATGGGTTTCTTGTATCCTGAGATTTTTGGTTATTTGGTTAGATATTTTTCCTTTCCTTCTGAACTTAAAACATATTTCATATTACTTTAAATGTATAAAGAGATCTGTAGTTTGGAGGAAAACATTTTTTTGATGAAAATTATGAGTTTTAAAATGTAGATCAGTTGTAAGACTTAATTCGTGAGAAAGTCTTCATTTTCAGTATAGAAACCAAGATACTTCCTAAAGCATGAACCTGAGAATGCAAAGTTAAAAAGTGAACAGGAGGAGGATGCTATTTTGGGACTGATTGCTGGCCAAAGTCTGATGATAATCAGGTGATTGCATAAAAAAATTAGATTAGGTGTCATAATTTAAAAATAAAGCTGATTTATTATAACCTGAAATCCTTCAGGATGGTTTGTCTGAGGAATCTCTTTTGCTATCCACTTCCTGTACAAAATTCTGCTTCAGAATGTAGTCCCTCTTAGCCACAATACACCTTTCAACACATGAACTAAAGTAAAGAATTTTAAGTGTTCAATCTGTCTGAAAAACAACCATACCTGAGATAGTCATACTATTTATTGCATTTGGAAAGCTATCTCTGACTATCATTATAGAAAATTTGTGTCTAATTTTTATTGATTATCTGATCAATATTTAGAAAATTAATCTTTTTTTTTAACACATTTTTTTGCAATAAATGGACAGAGAATTCCTCTAGATGAAACAGTAAATAATCTCACTGCTGTTGTATCAGATAAATATAAGGATATATGGGATGTAACTTTCTTTGGCAGAGGAGTTAGTTGAGTGCAAGACTTTACACTGTTTAAAATAAAATAATTTTTTTAAAAAGACATTTTACCATTGTCTAGTCTTTTATTAAAAGTATGTTTGTATTAAAAAAATTAAAACCCAAAAAAAGTAGGAACAACAGCATTTTAAGGGAATTTTGGTCATCTTAACCCATTATAGATACATTCTCAGAAAGACTCACAGATAGATTAAAAAGCACATTTAGGCAGAGAAATGTTAGTTTCAAGACACCAAGAAACAAAGGAGAAGAGTAGTAAGATTCTCAGAGTTATAGCTTAAGTTCTGAATGTCTTTTAGTAGCCATTTTTTCTGTACGCATTCCAAAGACCTGTTCTGAATTTAGCTTATAGAAATTTGTGTAATGTGCCTATGGTGACATGGTATGTCAGTGTCACAGCTGGATCCACTTTTTCTACTCCTGTATATTCTTTTCTGTGTCATGACATAGAGGAGGAGAAGTGTGGACAGGGATTTTTTCCCCCCTCTTTCTCTCCTTAAAATATCATACTTCTTAATATTATTGCAAAAACAATTTTTGAAAGTCACAGTAATTTTATGTGATTTTGGTTTTATTTTTGGATCACAAAGTTGCAAAACCTGTCCAGTTTAGACAATTTATACATCCTTAAATCTCTTTATGAATAAGAACTGAAAAGGTGTTTATGTCTTTAAAGAGACAGTGGACATTGGGCACTAAATATAAATCTGGACACATATTCTTCATCTTTTTTTTTTTTGAATGATTTTTTAAGATATTCTTCTCTTAGGTATATGTACACTTTTTGAAATGAAAGTAGTAGAATTCACATAGATTCATATGAAGATATTTTTTGTTTAATTCACATTTCACAAACACCCAAGAAGAAGTCAAATTATTCATACTTCTTGCTAGAAGTAATTAGGTACATTGTCTGCTTAATGCCAACAAACTTAACTGTATGAACTGGAAATAGATAATTAAATGTTAATCAGTTTTCAATGTGTCTAGCATTGAATTCCTCTTTTCTTTATACAGTACAGGAGGTGAAAGAAAAGCCACACTCTTACTAAGGAACCTGCTTATTAAAACCTCATGCAAACACCTTTTATTTATCCTCTTTTTTTCCTTCATTCTCAATAGTAGGGTCATCTCTGTTCCTCTATGAGGCTGACATGTCTTCAATCACATCAAAGTTTACTTTTTCCAGCATTTTAACTCTTATCCCTTTTTGGAAAGAATAACTTTCATAGAAGAGTTAAAAGCCAAATATCTTCACTAGCCAAATATTTTCACTATCTCTACTACCCTCAGATTAAAAATCAAAAAGGTAGAAGCAGACAAACATGAAAAGCACACAATGGTTTTCCCAGAAGAAATTTATAGACCTTTTTATTCAAGTGACAAATAAAATGTATTCATACTTTCCCTTGCTCAAGATTTCTGGCCTTGGAAATATGAATGGGGTTTAGTTCTGCTCTGTGGTGTTTCACAATATTATTTGAAAAGTATAATGGGCCCTCTGTTCCCATGCCACATAAGCCAGAGATTGTCAACAAAATGGAGAAACTACAAAGCCCTGGACTCCACTTGTCTCAAAGATGCTCATTTACTTCACATAACACTTCATTATGACAAACAAAATGATATGTGCTACTTTCATCGTAAGTTTACCTACTGGAAACACGATCCTGGATTCTGGTTTTATCTCCAGCAGCTCTGTAGTAAAGAGCTATAAGATACCATAGTTACAAATACAACTGGTTTCGTCTGGGATAGAGTTGATTTTCTTCACAGTAGCTGGTACGGGGCTGTGCTTTGAATTCGTGCTGAAAACAGTGTTGATAACACAGGGTTGCTTTTGTTACTTCTGAGCAGGGCTTGCACAGTCAAGGCCTTTTCTGCTTCTCACAAAGAGGCTGAGGGTGCACAAGGAGCTGAGAGCTGACACAGCTGTGACAGGTGACCCCAACTGTCCGAAGGGATATCCCAGACTGTATGGCATCATGCTCAGCATATAGAGCTGGGGAAGAAGAAGGAAGTGGTGGATGTTCAGAGTGATTGTGTTTGTCTTCCCAAGTCACCATGACATGTGATGGTGCTCTGCATTTCTGGAGGGGACTGAACACCTGCCTGCCCATGGGAGGTGGTAAATGAATTCTTTGTTTTGCTCTGCTTGCATGTGCAGCTTTTGCTTTGCCAATTAAACTATCTTCAGCTCAACCCACGAGTTTTCTCACTTTTACCCTTCCTTGCCTCTCCTCCATCCTGCAGTGAAGTGAGAGTGAGTGAGTGAGTGAGCATTGCTGCGGGACTTCTTTTCTGTCTGGGGTTAAGCCATGACAATAGCTCTTACAAATTACTTTCGTACCAGTACACTAAAGACACCAGTGTTGTTCTATACTAGCTGAAACTACTATTATTCATTATTTTGGGTGGACATGTAATATAACTGAACACAAGCACTGGCTGTTCCCAGTTGCCAGGCTCATCCCTCATTGGCTTCAGAAAATGAGGACTATCCATGTAGTATATAGCCATTATTTCTCTCCATCTCAGTTACCTGTCCAAAGTACAAATTGAATAAAGATTGGAATACAGCTGAGTCACATTTTAGCAATTCAGGAACTGTATTTTGTGCTCTGGACATGCACTTTGACCATTACAATCCTAAATTAAGCACTAGCTGTCATTACCAACTCTTGCCAATCTTTGTAATTCAAAAGTAACTGGAGAATTGGTCTTTAAGTCAAGAAGATAAATTCAAAATCTTTTGTTTCCTTCAAATTAAACTCTAATAATTACTACAAGTAATTCAGGGCCAGTCTGTCATATTGATCCCAGAGCTTTGTACAAGTATTTTGCACTGACTGTAGTACACGGACTGTAGTTTTTTGTTTATGAATATCTTAGGGTTTAAAACTAGTTACAAACAATGAAAACAAAAAAAATAGAAAACTAAAATTATGAATCATAACATCAAAGAAATATTAAACATGCAAAATCAGCATCTCTTACATTTAAATACTGTTCCTTAACTAAACTAAGTATTCTATTAGTGAAATATTGCAGCCTCCAAGGATTATCCTGGTGAATTCTTCCCAGAACAATCCCCAAAACTCAATAGCCTAGTTTAGTTTTAGGCAGCTAATTAAAGCAATTAATTTAACAGTGTACATTTCTTAAACACTTCGTGGAGATAGCAAGGAGATCACGGTGGGCTGAATAACCTCTGCAAGGGATATAGTTTCTTTCTCCATTAACCATATTGAGCATAGAAAAAGAATGTTCATTTCTTAAGCAATTATTTTACATGCTTAATGTTAGTCATAGTGTCTTCACACAGAAAATAAACACAGGGAATAAACTAATGGGCATGATACAAAGAGCCACTCTCATCAGGAAGTGCTTAGACCATATAATCTTACTTGTTTTTTTGGGTTTTTAAAAAATATTTTTTATTGAAAGCATATCTTGTTCCTATCTGCTGAGAAGCCTTACTGTTTACATGCCCAAAACTGAACTGACAGTTAAAACCTAAAAAAAAAAAATAATTAGAAACATGTGTTACAGTTACTTTGGTGACATCAAGAATAAAGGAATTAATAAAAAAAACTTTTTATGGGTCCTAGTCAACGAAACTTAAATATTTTATTAATGCTTCCAGGAGTTTTTTATCACTACAGAGCTTTCTGTTGACTGAACAGAGTCATTATGTAAATCTTTTTTGTAAAAAAGCACTCAGTGACTTTATTGCTATATATAAAACATACTTACCAACTTTTCCCTAGGATTGCTTTTGTTAATGATAAACCCACAACTTTTCCCTTACAAAAATATATTAAGAATTGAACACTAATAGTTAAGATTCAATGTTCTATTAAACAATGATAATTTAATATGGATTGAGTTGCATGCAATCTATATTATATGACTCAAAAGCTCTTGCTTCTTAATTATATGCAGATATTTATATCAGAAAAGTTCAGAAAAATCTTGTCTAGGTTCCATGGCTCATGCAGACGTTCCTTAACTGTCAGAAAATGAAGACATCAGAGTAGTGGGGCTTTTTCACTGTGTAATATATTGTTAGGGTCCTCACTTAGAAGGCCAAAACTCAACCCATTAGGTCCAATGCTGACACAGCAGATTTGAGTTTATGACTTTATAACATCACACCTAAATGGCAGCTTAAAAAGTACTCCTGAGTAAAAGATTTTCCAATAATTTTTTGAGCACCCATTTCCTTCCTGACACTGAAACTCTATTCTGTCATGAAAATAGGATCATCAAATCACAAGCCCAGCCATCAAAATGTATCCTGGCTCCATAGCCCAATTTTTATACATTTAGCTGACAGCAGGGACCTGAGGTTTCTTCTGTGTTTGGCTGTGCCTGTGTTTCTGATCAGCATGGTCCAAGAGAAGAAGGCCTTCAGAGCAAAACAGTCACAAAACCAATAAAAATTTCAGTGGATTTTACAACAGGCAGGATATAGTCTAGTGGCATACACTGTATATTAATCAGCTACTCTTCAGTAGCCCATCTTTCAGACTCTTTCAACTCCAAAATTTATCTAATTCTTGAAATTTAAAACACTGCACAAAACACCCCAATGTGTGGCAAGATGGAAAATTTAAAAAACATTCCAGATCTGAATTAAAACAATTATGCAGAAAATTATTTATAAGTTCATAATATAAAATAATGAATATAAAGAGAGAAACAATACAAGGAAAAAATTTCATGACACATTTCCAAGACTTAATACAGAAAGCTGCTTCAGACTGTAAAACTATTTCACAGAGATATTTCTCTTCAGCCCTGAGAGAGATGCATGCATACGTGTAGACCAGTAAGCCCTGCTGTTTAACAGGTTATTAAATGTGGGAGCACTGCATACACAAAACTGTACAAGTTTTGTGGAACTTAGGTGTCTAACTAGCCTTTAATTGCAAGTCTTGAACCAGATATCTCAATTTGAGTTTTGAACAGCTGGACATCTTAACGCCTTAGTTAAATGTCTGCTTTAACATAATACCTTAGGTGTATGAATGACACATAAGGCCTGACCTCTGCAGACTATTCTTCCACTGAATTTCAGATACAGGGCTTTACAGGACCAGATCTCTGATGACTAATAGTCAGGCACAATCAGTTAAAAATTATAGACTTTGCTAGGCATAGACACCCTTGCAAAATTACACTGATGGCTTCTTGAAAGCAGTATCCTACCACACACATTGCTGCAAAAGTTGTACCAGATAAAACACATTTCTGCAATATAGCCTACAGGTCACAGCGGTATTGAAAATGAACAGAGACTATTAGTTGAGGTTTCTTGTTTTGTAAATTATTCATATTTCAATTTTAAGAGGCTTTTTTTTTTTTTTTTTAGATGTTATTGAAATCTTCCTGCCCTGGAGCAAGTTTCATAATATCATAAGTTAATATATTTGCCTGTCACCTTCATAGGGCCTGGTCTTAAATCTGTCTTGGGTCACAAGTGAAATTAGCTTAATGGTCTCAAATTAGCCCTTAGTAGGCATTTGTCCATTTCACAAAGCTAGTATTGTACATAATTTGGCAGTAGAATGCAATTGTAGAGTACTACTATTCTCTAAAGAACCGAGAAATGGAATAGAAGGGATATTGGAGATGAGGTTTGCTTTTGGCAATGGTATTTGGATCAAGCCAATGCAAATGATCTCCTACTTTAATGAGAACCACTATTCAGCAAATTAGTTAGCACGGTGTAGTTGACTAAATACATGATCTGTCCCTTTCAATAGATCAAATAACAGGAAATAACTGTTTTACAACTTCATGTCATTTTGGACTCTGGGAGTGCAAGATGAACTTACATTCATCTTACTTGCAGTAGAGAAAAAATGATGATTGTGTAGGAAAAAGTACTGATTGTATAGGAAATCAACACTTTTTTGTTTCTTTGTTTATTTTGAAGTATGATGATAATTATAACATGAAACAACAAGGCAAGACGTAATTAGAGGTCCAAATGAAAACAATATCATCAACATCATTCAACTATACACAGTTAAATTCAATTAAATAATTTGCTGACTTCTATGTGACCAGTTTTATCTAGCATAATAATGAAAATGGGAAAAGGAAAGAAAAGTAGGAGAAAAGTTGTCAAATAAATTAGTTGGTGTAAATTATTCCATTAGTTGTGCTAATAAAGAAAAGAATGTGGTAAATGTCCAATGTTGCATTTCTTATATTTTAGAGGTTATGAGTCACTGAAATCCCACTAACTTAAATGTAATCAAGAGGGGAAAATAATAAGTAGTATTTCTGCTTACATAAACAAATGCACACTATTAATTGAACCGAGCATTTTTAGGATAATAGTCTAGTTGTTCAGCAGTTGCACAAAAGATTCTTCAATAAAATTGGTCCATTAGTAGTGTAAGAAATACAAGACAGCAAAGGCAAATAAAGTCATACTTGGTGTATTGGGTTTGCAAGGCCTGGTTTTTGGTAGCGGGGGCGCTACAGAAGTGGCTTCTGTGAGAAGCTGCCAGAAGCTTCCCCCATGTCCAGCAGAGCCAACCCCTGGCTGGCTGCAAAGATGGACGTGTCTCAGGCCAAGGCTGGGCCAATTAGAAGTAGCGGTAACACCTCTGCGATAACAGATTTAAGAAGAAAATCAAAACAATACTGGTGGCACAGTTTTCATTTTCACCAGAGCAGAGCGGGGTGAGAACATGAGAGAGGACCAGCACTGCAGACACCCAGGTCAGTGCAGAAGGAGAGGCAGGAGGTGCTCCAGGTGCCAGAGCCGAGATTCCTCTGCAGCCCGTGGTGAAGGCCGTGGTGAGGCAGCTGTGCCCCTGCAGCCCATGGAGGCCCACGGGGGTGCAGGGATCCACCTGCAGCCCTTGGAGGAGCCCACACCAGAGCAGGTGGATATTTGGAAGGCGACTGCACTCCATGCAGGAGTGACCCACATCGTAGCAGCATGAAGGGTGCTGCTGCCCGTGGGATGGACTCACATTGCAGCAGCTCACAGGGACCTGTTGCTTGTGAGATGGACTCATGTCAGAGAAGTTCCTGGAGAACTGTCTCCCACGGTGCAGCAGGGGAAAGAGCCTGAGCAGCAGAAGAAGCCACAGGTGATAGACTGACCAAAACCCCCATTCCCTGTCTCCCTGCACTGTTGGGGTAGGAAGTAGAGACAGGAGGAGGGAGTGTGGGGGGAGAAGGTGTTTTCTAAGGGTTCATTTTACTTCTCATAATCCTGCTCTAATTCTGTTAGTGTAATAAATTCACTTTCATATCTCTAAGCTTGAGCCTGTTTTGCCTGTGATTCTCTCCTGGTCCCTATCTCTCGTGGGTGCCTGGCATCTGGCCAGGGTCAACCTACGACACTTGGACTGAAAATCTCTTTGAAAAAGGCTTCCTATTTTCTTTAATACCTATCACTACTTATTCATTCCGCTCTATAAAAAGTATTTATCAAGATCATTCCCTCCAGATTTATACATAAGCAAAATTGTAAGGTTTCCCTCTCAACTGCACACAGCAATAGGGAACATCATTGCCTCAGCACTATGTTTTTTGTCTTAGTCTGACACTCCAGCAGCCCTCAGCATCAAGATTTCCCTCCCTACATTCTGCTCCTATATCCATGGTTGGTTGACCTTGCCTGGACTCTGGTTATGCACCAAGCCATTCTGTCATGCCCCTCCTCAGCAGGGGCAAGAACAAAAGGTAAGATGGAAAAAAATCATGGGTCAAGATAAAAGCAGCTTCATGCAGCAAAAGAAAAATGCAAAACATTTTATCCTCTATTTCTCATCAGCAAGTGATGTCCAGCCACTTCCCAAGAAGCAGGATTTTGGCACATATAGCAGTTACTCTGGGAGGCAAACATCACAAATAATTAATGCCCCTTCCTCTTCCTTTCTCTTAGCTTTTATACCTGAGCAGACATTATATGGTACACAATAGCTTTTGGTCACTTTGGGTCAGTTGTCCTGACTGTGTTCCCTCCCAAGATCTTGCCCACCCCCAGCCTACTGTTGAGGGTGGAATGTTGAAGAGACAGCACTGATGCAGGAGACAAAGCACTGGTGTACTATAAAATACCTTTCCAGCTACCAATGCACAAAGCACAGCACTGTGAGGGCTGCTTGGGGAAAATGAAATTCATCTCAGCCAGACCCAATATAGTACCATAGAGCTGAGTCCTAGTACATATGAAACAAACATATATGTATGTATTTGCACTCACATTACAAAAATATGTAAAATTAAAACTAACTACTTGAATTAGGAAATATTCTCTCAGTGAGAATTTAACAGATGGAATATTTGAATAACAAGGTTTTGAAATTACAGTTTTGCCCTTTGTGTTACTAAAGACTGTTTTGTTTACTTTTTAATATTTTGGTTTATTCAACTTTCAAGTGGAAAAAAAAAACTAAACCATCCACAACATAGTGCAACATGAAGAAGTAACCATAAGCACTGAATAATTAAGAAATCAATAAACAATTTCACATTTCTTTGGTGTTCAAATGACCTTCCTGAATTAGAAGCTAAGACAGTGTATGCAATGCAAAATCATTAGGTAGGTAATGTACCAAGTAAATTTGAGTAGGCTGGTAAATTTTGATTTAACTATCTTAACTGCTTTGATAAGTTAACTCTAAAGATCATTGAATCAGTCAGAGAGTAGTTCAGCAAAAGCCAAATAAAAGGCAGCACTCAGAAAGTAATACACATGCAGAGAAAATATCAGTGAGTTGTGGGAGGTAGGTGGTAAGAGGATGCCCTGTAATGATTCTTCTTTCTAAAATCTGTGATATAACCTCCTACTGCTGAAGACTGAGGTCAGGCAAAGCCTAAGGAAAGCTAACAATACTTTTTTTTGATTAATAGAAATATCGTCTAGTTCAGAGTTCATGTGAACAGCTAGAAAAATCTTATGTGTCTGGGTCTGAGAGAGCCAGGAAGGAATACACCTTTGTCCTGCAGCAAGAACAGAACAGCCTCGCTGGGGTCTGAGAAAGGGTTGAACACAGAGTTATCACTGGGGAGGATTGAAGGAGAGGTTACAGGCTCTTTTTTTATGGCAAACCATCAGTTCTTTTATCAGAAGTGCTTTATATGCGTCAGTATGCTGTGGATGGATAACCGCACAACAACTGGAAGCTGAGTTTTGTGACTGAGGTAAAAAATATCTGCCCCTACTGAAAGAATCTTCTCCTCTCACACCTTCTACCTGAAGCGGTCTTGTTAGGGTCACTCTGCAGAGCAGCTTTCCTGCCTCCTCACTTATATATTCCAGCCCAAATCCACCCTGACTGTTCTTCTGTAGCTGGGCATAATATTAAAGATTCAGTTCAAGGACTCAGAGGCTCTATAAATTGCTGAGTACCCTTGGCTTGTGGGCACTCTCAGCTCCTCAGAGAACAAATCCAGCTCTCCCCCAGGAATATAAATGAAATCACCCCAAATGTCTCACCATGTATGCAAATCTGTCATTCACTCTGTGTATCAGCTCTTCAAATAACTCAGTGCTCCTCATACACAAAAATAATCTTCCTGAGGTGGTGGCAATAGATTTTTTCTGAGATAAAGGGCAGCACTGAGAACCTGTGTTCACCTTTTATCTGCCCTCTTCGTGACAGTTGTGTTGATGAAGTCTACAAAGCGGCCTGAATTGAAAGTCGACTTGATAATTTGTATCTTGCTCTCTTACCTATCATTATAGTTCATCATTATCTTAGAAAAGATTTTCCATTGCTTCTGAAACACGTTAAGTCAGCACTCTCTCTCTCTCTCCCTCTGTCTCTCTCTCCCCCCCAAGCTCCTTGGGAAGCAGTACAGCTGTCAGTATGACAATCTAACCACAACATGTTACATCCACTTAAGTGTTTGTAGGAAGAACTAAATGAATTTAGCTCTAGTTGATCAAATTTATCTTTACGTTTGTGCACGTAATTAAGAACCAGAGCAATAAATGAGTGAAATAGAAAATATCACTTAAAAAATGATGTTATTTGAAATTAGCCATGAAGATTATCAGGATTTCTAAGGACATTACCTTCACTATCAGCACTAGGAGTACTGAATATTAACCTTTTCTTTTTTTTTTTTTCTGTCTTTCTCAAGTCAATAAAATATTTTTACACATAGGATGTTTCAGAAGGCAGTGTAAACAGAGGCAAGGATTACCTACAATGCACCTGTTTGGCCTAGAAAGTCTAAGTACAAACCATGGCTGCAAGCTACTCATTGAGAACTCCCTCACTGACTATATAATCAATTTCCATAGAGATAGATTGTATAAGTAATATGTCCCCAAACTCATATGCCATTTATACCTTTTATTTGGCATCTCTTAAAATTAAACCAAATATTAATATAAGTCATAAATCAAGAACTCAGAAGTCAATAAGCGTTCTCTGCTAGTTGCAGAGAAGTAGCTAGAAGCCCCTAAAAGCCTAACAAATTTACTTGAGCTTAAAAGACTAACAGCATCAAGAAGCTTTCTTAAGAGCTAATATGAACTTATGTAAACTCAAGTACAGTGCTGTTTTTGTTGATCTTTTGTGGCAAGATTTCCTTTTATTTTTACATTTGACCCTCAAATTATGAGAAGTTCAGCAATGTACCAAAATAAACTTGTGTGCAAATGGCAAAGTCTGAGTCATGCATCAGATGCAATAACTGGAGAGACATGCCTGTGAAAATCGGCCAGCAGTTTTTTCCAAATATGCACAGAATGAAAATCCCAACAGTGGTGGAAGCGTATGAGCTGTGTACTCAGGCAGACAGTTCATAAACAATCTGCATTGTTGGCAGTATAAGTAAGAACATAACAATAAAAAAAAATGTATAAAAAAGCCAGACTGCAGTGGAAGACAAGCTTCTAACTTCCTAGTATTTGGATAGAACAGTGTAAACATTAATGTTCCAGCCTCTGTTCACTGACAGAAATTTTCCTCCATGTCTCTGCCTTTTATTTCCACCTTTTGACCACATAATGAGGTTGACTGGAGCAAATTACATTTGGCAGAGATTTTTCTCTGACTTTGGAAAATACAGAAAAGGTTACATTATCCACTGTGACCCTAGAAATCTTTGATTCTGGCTTTTGACCTAAACTTTTTGATATCAAAGAGTGATATATTAGGAACACTGATGAATATGAAAATAATGATATAGGTTAGTACTGTTATTGAGTAGGATATTGGCTGGTGTTAATTAGATCTGTGATGACATTTTCTACACTAATGAATTCCAGTTCCTATGAGACAAATGCCCATGGATTTTGTTAGAGCATTCAGCTGGTGTCCAACTCTCTCCTCTTGATGGCCAGGACATTCAACACATCTTCTGCCACAGCTTGGCTGAATCCATGAGAACAAACAGTGTATCACTTTCCCAATGGGTGACTGAACCTGGAACCTCCAAATTAAGAATTTCTTGGGATTTTTGAGCATGAAAGCCAACCAATCTCCATCTTATTCATATCTCTTTGCTCACCTTTATTCAATTGTCTTACAGACGGTCTGAGTAGGTAGACAGCTGACATACAGGATTTTATAACCTCCCAAAGAGAGAAAGTGTTTAGGGATACAACAGAAGAAATCCTAATGACTATGAAAAGAGTTGTGATTTTTCAGACATGTCTGCTTATGGCATACAATATCTTTGTTGTCTTTGACTAAGACTTCTGCCATACACCTGTGTTTGAATAATCTGTTTGCCATAACAATATTGAAGACAGTGATTTCCAGTCCTGTGGTATTTTGCACTTACATTATGTGTGACAATCAGGAATTCTAAAGCTGAACTCCAATGATGGGTATCTCTTCTGAGGTGGCTCAAAATTTCTGAGACAGTAGTTTACTTTCAATGAAATCATTGTTCGTCTTTAAGTTAGGAATTCTGTCATAATTCATGAGCACCTCTATACAGCTAGGGTTTAAATAAGTCAAATAAAAACATTATCTGTTAATAACAACAAAATGAATTTTTCATCTCCTTTCATGAATATGAAGAAAAACTGCAAATTACTTTCTGGCCTATTCAACAAATTCATTATTAATCTTACTACTCACTTCTAGAAGGCAGGAAGAAAGTCTAACAAAATATTATGGTCAGAACTTTCATAGAAACCCAGTGGAGAGAAGGGAGAGTCGAAGGACATTATTGATAGTTGTCAGGACTACTGATTCTTCCATAAGACTGGAGAACAAAGAAGAGGTGAGAAGCATTTTCAATATCAGACACTTATTTAAAAATTCTAGCAAAGAGCAATTTTCATTCACGTCATCTGCTTCTGCTGTGAGAGTGGCTCTGAGAATGCAGCCATGGGGAGGCATGTTTGATCAAGTCCGCTGCTTTCCCTTTCAAAGCGAATGAGATAATGTAGCTGTGAAACAGCACCTTTTAATCACATCAGTGGGATTCCATTGAAATGTAGTACAATGCAGCTGCAAGTTAGTATTTCCCTAAAGCAGATGTACACTTCTCCCTTTGAAACTGTGAACACAGCCTACATCCCTGTATCCCAAACTAGGCCTCAGTACAACCAAGCTCAGCATTACCTTTTACTATTTGGCCTTTTGTCTCATTTTCCTGCTGTGCAAAAGACATTTAGATATGTGCCAAAAATACCTTCATTAGTCGAATGAATTTGGGGTTTGTTTCTTTTTTTTAAATGGGAAGGCAGGTTGAAAGTTAGATCAATTCCTTGCCTCATTTGCCCTCATAGTTAGTTTCAGTTTTATAATTTAGAAGAACTATGGTAGAGGATTGTGTTATCAAGTAGGAAGTAGATGATTCGGGAAAAAATAGACCAACTGACTGATGTTAACCCATACATAGGCCTGTGCTCTCTGTTGTTTGCTAGTAAATGCTGTACTGTTAGCTATGTTTTGTGTACACTCCATAACACATTAATTAGCTGGAGCTGTTGCAGTTAGGGATAATATGATGATTGAAGAGTGCAATGCACAGCTTCTGGAAGACTGCCTAGGAATAAGAAAGTAGTAGCTACTGAGAGAAATAGAAAAATCCAGAAATGCCTTCCACCTTGAATTCAACCAGGGCAGAAAGGAACTATGGTCAGACTATTCATCTTAGTCCATTTTGGAGCTGATTTTTGAAATTCCATTTTAAGGAATGGAAGCAGAGTAGGACCTTTTGGAAGTAATGGGCCTAAACTCTCTGCCTCTTCTGACAATTTGTCTTGCACAAGGAAGTTTCACATGATGCATCTTTCTCTGTGAGAAGAGGGAGACTTACTGCACAGCTGGTGATTTCTGCAGTCCCTCAGGTATGAAGCACAAGACCAGTATCAGCAACACAGGCTGTGGCTTGGGACTGCAGAATCAAAGGAATAGAAACTAGTGTGCACCTTTTCCATTGTCGTATGAAGGGCAGATCAATAATTCCTCATCTCTGTAGAATGACAAACACCTTGCAACAGCCTTGCCTGAGTTTCACACCCCCAGCAGCAGAAAATGGTTCTTTACCTAAGAAATTTAACAGCGTGAGATTTTTATCTCGAAAGCTATAAACTCCAGTTGTGCTTTCACTTAAATTTATGGCTGAAAGTTTAGAGACTAATAGAACGGAAAACATGAGTGTCTCAAACTTAAATTAGAGAGCTGGCCTTCACAGCTGGGAGTTCAGAAAAAAATCTCTATTCAAACAAGCACAGAAATGACATATAACATATTTTTGTACTGGGTACTCACCATCTCATTAAATAGAAACCTAAAATGAGCACTCTATTACAAAAAAAGTAAGGGAATTAATCCATGATGTGCAGTCATTGCAATATGTTTTTCCAATTCCTCACTGAGATTACCGAAAAATAAGAAAGTAGAATACAATCACAGAAAGCATAACATAGTTAAATAGTTGGTTCCTGCTTTCTTTATACGTACCAGAGGGGGAGTGAACCAGAGGTGGACACTGGTGAGATCTTCCTAAGAAACAGGTGGAGTATAAAGTCGTTGAAGTTAAGAAATATGAGACATTCACTACTGCTTATAAAACTATGTTTTCAGTTAAATGGAGGGATCTGTTGAACATATTTTATTAAAAGTCATGAGGAATGATGGGAGTGGGAAGGTATTGAAAATTAAACAAATGGTCTCTAGTGAAAATGCAGAGTTTTGGACCTTCTTCTGGGAGTATTATAGCTCAGAAACTTGTTTTAGATAGTGAATGCTTCGGCTCACACATGGGATCTTAGCCTTATCCAGATATTCCATAAAGGAGGACACTTAAGATACCAGCTCAATAAACCCACAACAGACCCACAGGTAAGAGCTCTCAGTTCTAAAGCTTTGTTTGCCTTGAAGCAGGGTTTAGAAAAGAATACTTTTTTCTTATGAAGCTGCTGTTGGAATTTTGTATATTAAATTAATATTATTCCTTGAGGATTTTTAATTTAAGATTCTGCATAGTCTGTGTTTTATATTTTTATTAGACTCCTGGCTTACTTTGCCTTCACTGCACCTCTGAGTCTCAAATGCTATGACTTACTTGAAGGTTCTCTCTCAGTATAAGGGTTTTATGGCACAAGCGTAGGAAATAAGTAGGAACACAAAATGAAAAAGATTTAGCGGAATATATCTGAAAGATAACAGATGGGAAAGAAATAGGTAAAATTAAATGTAAAGAATATGAGGCTGCAAATCAGCCGTATTCCTGAAAAGCAAGTGTACGTTTGGCTAAAGAAAGGAACTGGTAATAATTAAACAAAAAGGGAAAGATTTTTCTGATTGAGCTTCATACAGAAGTTTCAACTAGTGACCCTAAACTCTTACACTTAAACAGGCAAAACTGGAGGGCAACAGATGTAGCATATTTTAAATGCATATTTCGAGATGAAAGGAATTGTCATCTTTGCATGCAGATTTTGAAATCAATTTGAAAGAAAATATGGGGGACTAGCTCAGATTTGGGTGAAAAATTTTAAAGTTACTACATTAAGACAGATAGATTGTGTCCAAGCCATTCAAATATATGTTAATGACAAAATGAAGTGGAATATTTAGTGGATGATATTTTCAGAATATGCTTTAGAGAACCACAGAACATACTGTACAGATATTGAGACTAAAACATAATGAGTCTCAAAGTCTGATTAAAAATGGACTGTAATCAGTGAAATAGTACTGACTTCAGATAAGTGACAAGTAAAACTCTTATCTACTTCAAAAGACATTTAGAAACATCCTTGCAGCTCCAAGTAGAAATTACTGCTGAGTCCTACGAGATTTAGTCCTTGTCTAAGGTCTTGCATTTCTACCTTTTTCTTCTCTTCCCCATTCATAGACAGATTGTCTTATATTCACTCTTTCATTCCTCAGCTTTATACATTTCAGCTGTTCCCATTCAACCACACCTACCCTTTTTTCTTGCCCCTTCTTTTCTTTTTTAATTGAAATTTGAAAATACTAATTTGATTCTGTTCCTAAATTATTTTTTTGTTTCATTTACTAATTTCCAAATCAACTTAGGGGAAGTCAAATAATTTCAGCTTGGACTTACTCCAACAGTTCCATCATCTCTTAATCACATAATTCCACTAAGGCTTTTATCTCACTTTTTTATCTGTGTAGTAAAGAGCCTTCCTGTAGATGCAAACACCATGCAGGCACAGATAGATTTAAATTCCATCACTTATGCAGTCAGTAGGTTTTTCACTTTAGATATGCAAACAACAGAAATTTCAAACACTTATTTAAAAGCAAGCTAATTTCAGGACTTACTTTAGTACTGCAAAGCTAACCACATTGCATCCAGAGATCTTTTCCAGTCAAATTTTAGGACAGACTATCCCCATACAAAAAGACAGACACACACCTTTTCCTCCCTCCAGAAAACAAACCTGCAGTGTAATGGCCCAAAGTGGTCAAAGAAATCACGGAATGTAATTTATTTCTAGATGAGAGTCCAAAAGATGGGCAAACATAAGTCTATTAGCTGACCTGAAACAAATCATCTGCTCACTGCAGTACAGCAGAGGATCTTTTCACATATCTATTACTGCTTTCCAGGAAGTACAAAACTATCAATTTCCAATAAAATTCTACTTTCCACCCTCTCCTCCCACCACTTTTTCTACATATTTTTTTTTCTTAAACAAAAAAGGTGCTAACAGCTAACAAATAAGCATTTCCTCTTATTTTTTCAAAAGACTAAATTAAATTTTTAATAGCAGTGTGAGCAATTAAAAATGCTTCCTACACACATGCTCTAGCATATAGTGGTTCTTTTTTTTCCTACTGGATTGATCCCAGTACTCTAACATGTGGAGAGTAAATGGCAGATCCCACAGTATGCCACTGTTCCCAAAATGGTGATGTAAGATGGGGAAGATATATATGTAGAAATGTATTTGTGTTATTTGTTAATAAATAGACCATGAATGTGTATAATAAATGTAGATTTTCAAAAGCAAACCTAGTACTTAATAAAGTGACAATTTACTGCCCTGGGATGTTCTCTCTTTATTCACATAAAACCACAGCATTTAAAAATCAGACAAAATTAAGCTTACAATAAAGATAACAGTTCAAATTTGAGTGTAGCTATGCTAGATTACTTGGCTACAGTTTCCAAAAGATATAGCAAACACCAACAGCTCTAATGTTTCTTTTCACAAGTCAACAGCCATATTTCACCAAGATTATTTCACATAGACCAAAGATATTCAATCCTCTCTGAGACCAAGTTTAAACCAATCAACTAGAAAAGAAGGATCCTACAGCCCACTCTGATACTGCTGAACACACAGAAAAAATTTTCCATGGAACTGTTAGATCCAGCCAAGAAGAGTTTTTCATTGAGACAGAACAAAAAAGTCATCCAACCTGGGGAACAAACCTCAAAACTGACAACAGCTTTTCATTAATTACTTACATTCTGTTTTGATGATCTTGACAGCATTTCATCTTTTTGGCTTGATTGAGTAGTGACTGCAAGGTCCCTATGAAGTAATTAGATGTTGTATATACACTAGGTTACATGCAACCAATAAAACATCACTATTTTAAATTTTTTTCTATAATTCAGATAAACAACTCTGAACAATCTTCTGGTACTGGTTCTGTAATTACTTTAATCTCTCATACCTGTCAACATAGGGAAACATAGAGAAACCTTCCTCTTAAAGGGTGAACAGGAAAGCATAAATAAGAACTTTGTCCTTATTTATCTTTGTGTGAACCTCCCAAGAGATCAGAGTTCCCAATTCCACAGTTTCCAGCTCCAAACTAAGCACTAATGTCTTAAACATAGATATATTTGTGTAAAATGGTTTGCAATGGCTTGCATGTGTTATCTTAGGACATAGAATTAATACATCTTTAGATCTTGAGTTCCAGAGTATGATGATTTATTAATTTATTTATTTAGCAGCTCAATAAAACATTCAAAGGGCAAGTCTATGCTTATCACAAGTGGGCAGCTTGTAGAGATTGACATGATCCTAAGGCTTTCAATACTCAAATTTACTTTGTGCTAGCCACAGGTGTATAAGAACTGCAATTTGTGTAAGCCCCCAGAGAACTAATTATGTGTTAAGAAGAATGCACATTTTACTATGTAGCATACAATACAGAAAAATTACCATGCATCAGGTTTTGAGAGACAGGACTTTAGGCAGGTAATAGGTATGGTTGTGCACGGATTTATTCTGAAATGAACTCCCTAGAAGGCTTATCAAAAGTAATACTTTTTTTTTTTCATTTAAATATATCTTCTTCATAGTTTAGAGTTTCTCCCCTGAAAATGCTCTGAATTCAACTACTATGTGAAGGTCTTTTACAAAGTCTCAAGCTTCAATAGACAATTAATTTTGTTTATTTTACTAGCAATATTGGGCAAAGGTTAATTTTACAAGAAGTCAACAGCTTTTTACTGCAAAGCCACTGTCCAATGACATTAAGAGAAACTATTTGAAATATCTTCATGTACAGAATTATTACATAATGTCATATTACAGTAACAAATGGGATAAAAATTTGAATTAACATTGTTCATGCTTGTGGTGGGTTGACTTTGGCTGGATGCCAAGTACCCTCCAAGTTGCTCTATCATTTCTCTCCTCAGTAGGACAGTAGAGGAAGAAAATAAGATAGAAAAATGCCCTTCTGGGTCAAGATAAAGGCAGTTTAATAAAGCAAAAGCAGACAAAAATAAAAGGTCTATTTTCTACTCCACAGTAGGCAATGTCCAGCCACTTCCCAGGAAGCAGGGCTTCAGTAGACATAGAAGTTCCTCTGGAAGAGGGTTGTTAAAATACTGAAAGCTTCCCCCTCCTACCATTTTCTCTTACATCTGGTTGCTGAACAGATATTGTATAGTATGGAATATCCACTCAGTCAGTTTGGGTCAGCTGTCCTGGCTATGTCCTCTCCCAAGACCTTTCCCACCCCCAGCCCACTGGTGGAGAGATGCAATATTGGAGATGCAGCGCTGATGCTGTGCCAGCCCTGCTCAGCAGTAGCCAAACACTGTTATCAACACCTTTCCAGCGACCAATGCAAACCACAGCACTGCGAGGGCTGCTGTGAGGAACATTAACTCCACCTCAGACAGACCCAATATGAAATTCATGATGTCATCACTGTTATAAGTGTAATTTAAATGTGTGACAATTGTGGCCTTAGGAACCAGTATTGTACAACACTGAATTTGTTAGGCAGTTTTCTTCCATTGTCTTTTCCTTGAATTTTGCATTGATGTGTGTTTAAAGGTGTAGGTTTTATTCCATGGAAGATACAAATTACAGATCTCAGAAATATTTGGCTGCATTCACCAAAAGTCTGTGAATGATGTAAAGATGGCATGTGGAAGCCCAGTATGGAATAAAAACGGATAATATGGTCCATTGTACTGGAGATAAATGAAGGAAATAACACATCAGTTTACAAATAGCCTGCTTGTCAGAAAATGTCTTCATGATAACTGTTTCAGAACAAGAGTATTAATATGCTCTGAGAGAAGGCCCAAACGTGGATATGTTATACAACAAGAAAATGATCTCTGGTTTTGGAAATGCACATTATGAAGGAGCAAGGAAGGAGAAATCCGAATCTAGCTCTTGGGCTTGCAAAAACACTGAAAGGTTTTCATGTCATTCAAACATGTTCATGGAATTCATATCAATGCATTCTTGTGTCCTGTCTGAAATGTTAGTGACTATAAAAGTCTGTGGCAGTCACAAGTCCAACGCTGGAGCCTAAGGTTTTCTACAGAATGCCATCCTCAGAGGGCCTAGACAGATAATCTCTTTCTATCCCATAAAATCAAGGTTTAGCTGACAGCATGTTTTATTTGTGACTATATTTTTACTGGGTATGTCCTCTAGGTTCATTTAGTAACAAATCTAGCTCAGATTTTCTTGCTAGGAAGTTTTCTGTGTTCTGAGGAACACTGAATACTGATGCAGGCTATAAATATTGACTTACTTGTGGCTTCTGTTGAATAGAAGTTGGTCATTCTGATGCTTGCCCTAAAATTAGGAACTAAAGCTGTGAGAGTTAATTTTGGAAGGTATTTTGATTAAAAGACAGATATTAAGACCAACATATCCAGAAATCTGATGGTTTTGTAGCTGGTTATGACTGGAACTGACTTCAAATACAAGGTCTTTAATCAGAGGTAAATTTAGAAACCAAAATTAGAGAGTCAGAAATCTGGGGAAATTAAATACTAACTTTCACATGCCTTTTCCAGTCTATCCTTCTCCTGAACATACTGAGTTCATGTGAAAACCAGAAGACTTTTCCAGGATTAAAAGAGACCAGGTCATGCATTCAAGTAATATAACAATAATCTTCCTGGCCATTTTTAATGGTTGTAGTTTTTATTCTCATTTTCTATATCTGTCAGGATGGGTGTATAAAGAAAAAATGTACCTGTGGCCCATCACAGCTCTTCTCTCTCTTGTGGAACACTGCCAAGTCCTTGTATTTAGAAAAGGTGTAACTGAAGAGGTGCCAGCTGCATCACCCTATGAGGATAAGCTGAGAGAGCTGGGCCTGTTCAATCTTGGGAAGAGATGACTGAGAGGGAACCTAATCAATCTCTACAGGTATCTGCAGGGAGACTATGAAGAGGATGGAGCAGACTCCTCCGTGGTGCCAGGCAGTAGGATAAAGGGCAATGGGCAGAAACGGATACACAGGAAGTTGCACCTGAATATGAGGAAGAACTTCTTTACTGGGTGGGTGACCATGCACTGGAACAGATTGTCCAGAGAGGTTGTGAAGTCTCCCTCAATGGAGGTATTCAAGAACCATCTGGACAAAATCCTGTGCCATGTGCTCTGGGATGGCCCTGTTTGAGCAGGGAGAAGACTTACTGGTGGTCCCTTCCAACCTTACCTATTCTGTGATTCTTTGTCTTCACCTGCATTTATAAATATGTCTAATGAGGCTGATCTTCGGCATGCCTAATCCGTAGTTTATCAGCAGATTCTGGGAATACCCTCCCCTCTGATTCTGCAGTTTCTACTCTTGCATATTCAAATAGATACTTTCTGTGGTAGAGCAATAAGCAAATGCCTTCAGAGAAAATCGAAAATATCTTATGAACCTTTCGAGGATTAGACAGCCTAGTAAAATGACATTTCATTCTTGTTTAACAGCCCTAATTGATTTTGAGCTTTTATGGGGGATTCACATAAGTGAGCCGAAGTCACATCATCCCGAGCTGTACATCATTCTGCAGTTTCACAGTGCAAGAGCTGAAGCAAACATTTTCTTCAGTACATAGAGATATTAATCTACAATATTTTAATCATTAGTCCCAGGTTAAAACCAAAACAAATGTTTAAAAAAAATGCACATATTTAAGTTTCCCAGGATTGATGATATCAAGCTTCCTACTTTGAGGCAAGAAGCTAAAAAGCACATATACATGATTCGCTGAATATTTAAGCAAAACTCATGGTTTGGTCAGCTTGGTACTACTCAAAACACAGAAAGTGAAATTTTATAGGTATCACAGCAAAACAGAAAAGTACAGTGCATAAAAATTAAAGCTGAAAGTGCATAAAAATTAAAGCTGAAATCACAATTCCTATCAAATAATTCTGTTAGAAGAGTTTTGCTTTGGTGTTCTGTTTAGGAGTTAATTAAGAGCTATGTCTATTTTTCCCCATATATCTTATGTAGTGATGTGACATACAATCTCTAAGAATAGTTACTTGTGAGCCATTTGTTGAGTACTTGAAATTCAAAACAGGAATCATACTGAATTGAAATAATGTTGACACTGCTGTTTTTGCCTGATTGAAAATGTGAATTATGTTAGTGAACCCACTTTACATGACTATCCTCTTCTATTAGCTTAGTATTATCTATTTCCACAAAAAGTCCTGCCAAAAAATGTCATACTTATAGATAGTGAAGACATATTACAAAGGAAAAACACAGGCACTGCTGAAGCCAATCTGCTTCTTAAAGCTGGTATCTGTTACTGCCTCAAAGTTTTCATTTTTCAGCTGCAGTTTCATCCATACTTCACACAGTTCAGTTACAGATGCAGGATTCAAAAAGCATCTGAAAATAAAAAGAGAAAAAGGGACAAGAAACAGCAGAAATATTTTTTCTAACATCTTGCATATCAACATTTCATTTCAGCATTGTGAAACTGCAACTTGCATTTTGTGGCTAATTTGATATTTGTAAATGTTTCTTCAGAAAGTGAGTGCTTACAAAACAGATTCTTCTGAATGAATATTTATATTAATTCCCTCTCTGCATTCTTTCTGGGATGAAAAGATGGACTTCAGCTACTTCTAAATATGGACGGAGATCACAGTTTTTACTGTAATATAAAGTTGATGACATTCATACTGTAATCCATTAAAGGCTGAGCTGAACCATCAAATTCATTTCGATTGTAATCCCAAGCACTTCAAATCCAGTTCTCCATATGGGAAATTTAAATACATTAAGTCAGTCAAGATCTCCAACTCTTCATTGTGTTAGAGATATGAAAAAAAGAAATTATTAAAGAGAATATATTATATCGTTAACAGATAAGAATTAATTTGAATACCTGGTTGAAAAGCATTACAGATATTTTGTAAGTTTTTGCAGTTCACAACAGACAATAAACATTCAGCATCTCTTTTATTATTTTCTCTTATTGATTGATTTTTTATTTCCATAAACACATGAGCTCTCTGTTAACATTTTACATGAGTATCCCTAGTTACACTCTTCTGATCAGCATGTAATTATTCTGTGTATAAATGCAAATATGGTTTTCTGACATTTAACTTTGTGCACTAGTGAAGTTAAGCGCTATTTATTTACAATAGCATGACACACACAATGCCAGGAAATCTAAGTCACTATCAAGTTCAATAATACTCACTAAATGTTCAGGAACAGAGGGTAATTCAAGGTGTTGCCATATACAGCTTCAACAGGAAATGAAGGAAGTATTACTTAATGATTGTGAGACAATCATTTAGACATCATTTAAATTTCCAAACTTAAGATCTCCCAAGGCATAAGAACCTGAATTGTTAATAGGGTGATTATTATTGAGAGCTTGCTATTATAAATGCTAGAGGTTCACTTTGAACATGTGAAGGTTATTGAAATTCAGAACTACATGTGCTTGTCAAAGGAGTTTTTTTTTTTCCATTATATCATATTTAAGAATACTTTTATTCTACTCCCAAAATATCTACCAGTATTAGATTTATGATCTGGAAATTCCAGGATTCTCAAAGCCATCTACAGAAAAAAACAAAGAATAAATCACCTGTGAGTTAACAGCATATTTATGTTCATGTTTCCCTGTTTCCTTGGATTTCAATTACACTGAGTTTCTAAGTATATTTTAAGTGTTTTTAAGACTTTTATTTTTTCTGTTCCTTTTGTGTCAAATTTATTTAAATGTAGCTGCCTACTTTCCATTCACCAACTCATAATGATGCTGAAATAAAGGATCATAATCCTTAAAGTCTTATTTTTCCCCATGCTATTCTTACTGGGAAAACAAACAAATAAACAAACTAACTAACCAACCAAAAACCAAGGAAAATAGAGTACAAACAAAACCTTTCCTGATGTTTTCATATGTATGAAAAGAGAGTACTTTCCTAGCCTGTCAGGAGGGGATGTTCAAGATGAAGCAAAGCAGTGCAAAGGAGGTGAGTCACTGCATAGTGTGACATATTGTTCATATTTTGCCTTCTTATACCAGGAATTTGAGTGAGAAGTTAACTTCAGTGACACCACCTACTCCAAAAAGAAGAAAAGTATATCTAATTCCTCCTTTCTGCTCTCATCTTTACAATGAGAAGAGGAAGAGAGCATGAATTAGAATTCAGTTCAAAAGTAACAGCTACAGTGATGTCCCTGAGTTCAACAAAGGCTCCCAGAACTCTTAGTTCAATAGAAATTTGCACAAATAATGTAGCTCACTCACATTTCAAACTGGCCAACAGTCTTTAATGTATAACTCTCTAAGGAGGTTCCCCTTTTGCTGTATCCCAGCCTCCATGGCACCATGTAAAATTTTGGTGCCTTAAGAAAGATCATTATTTCTTTTATATGGTTCTTTAGAACTAACTGTGTCTGTTGGTTTCTCACAAAGTATTGAACTGAGCAGTAGGGAGAATCAGCAGCAATTTTGTCTATACTAATCAATTAAAAGAATCCACAGAACTCATCCCTGCTCTGGAATTCAATCATCTCCTCCATTGAAAGTGAGAACACAGTCCCTTGAACTGTGTGGTCTGGGACATATGTGTGAGGACACGTGGAAGTTAGAAGAGACCTGGGGTCATTCCTAAAATGCAGTGGCCATTTTCACTAAGTTTAGAGAGACTAAGAGCTCAGCAGTTCAGACTTGGGCATTTCCAAGGCAGTTATCCCTTTTCTCCAGAGAACACTCGTGCACAGCTTTAATTCATTAGCAGGTTGTGACACTCTGGGTCAGATGAAATTATCTGAAAAGAGAGTGCAAATCTTCCCAATGACCAATGTGGCATAACCAGTTTGGAAAATATTCTGGAGTACATAGAGAACCCAAAATAGACTGTAATGGCCAAACATGGTTCATCAAGTATGAGTATGGTTCCAAAGAAGAGCAGAGAAAAAGTATTTGGAAGTCTTGGCAGAAAGGGTTTTCTTGGTATATTGTCTTTAAGAAAAAAGTGTAAGGAGATCAGCTATATAACTATATTTACCTGGTGAGTTCTGACTCCTATGAATTATTAGTAGTTATTTATATACACCTAATTTATTTCTTGGTTTCTTTACAATCTCTCAAAGTGTAAGTCTAACTAGTAATATTAATTACAGCATTAGGTCTCTTTCTCATTCTTATAACTGTCATTTCATTGATACAACTGAAATTATGAACTTTATTACCTTAATATTTCTTATTTTGCACAGACTGCTATATAAACATACAAGCAAGGGAAGACAGAATTAAATCACCTCAAAGAATTTTTCAATCTTTCCCCAAGACAGATACTTTATCTTTTCTGGTTTTTCTTCAAAAACAATCTAAGCAAATTATTTGAAATTGCTGAATATCAATATGAGACTTTCTCAGCTTCAATATTGAACAAGAAAATAAACCCATTCATTTTATAATCCTGCACAGAAAAGTATGAAGAGGTAGCAATTAGGCACCTATTTTTGGAAGACAATAATATAATTTTTGTCATGTTGAGGTGTCGCTTTAGGGCCAGACTTTTCATCTGCAATATGTATCTTCAAGGTACTTGGAATTCATTTTTTCTGCCTATATTGTTGAACATGAGCATCAGAAACATTAGAGGGGAAATCCAGAAATCCACCTTGTCACCTACCTGCTGACCAAAAGAAAATAATGAAGCCATGACAAGAGCATCATTCTACTTCTTACTGCAATGACTTTCAGGCTAAGGCCTAGAAGCCTCTTCAGAAGTTGCCACATGGTGACCAGAGCAAAAGAATAACCTGGAGACCTACTAAAAGTCTCTGTTTAGGAAGGGGTACTCTCTTTAACATCTATATCCTGCCTCAGGGATTTTTTAATTACTTTTATATTCAAAAATAAACCCAGCAATAAATAAAAGGATCAGTTTAAAGGCTTTAATTCTGTGTTTGCTCGTGATTGTTGCTATTTTGTTACTTTTCCTATCTAGTGTAATGAATCTGCATTTTGCAGAGTGGCATTATTTTATCACTTTTACCTACTCCTTTTTCCAGCACTTTCTGCTGCATACTACCCTATATTTGATTCTGAATAAACTTCCCATGTGACAGGAGAATACATTTTTATAGCATTTGGACTGAAGAAAATATTAATCCATTACATGAGAGATGTGGGAGAAACCACCACGTTCCTTGTTGTTTAAGAAATGGCTTCTGTTAAATTTCTTGGAGATGTCAATATCTGTTGGTGCATGGTTGGTATATCTGGGAGTTTTTTCTAGGTTTCATCAGTCAGTCACATTATCAAATAGGGTGAATTTAGTTTGACTAAGTACAGTCAATATATTTACTTATCCTGCCTGAGACACACAGTGACAACATGTATACCAAAGAATTCTAGTCAGACATGTGTCTCGAGCACATAGGATTGATTTGGTCAAAGCAAGACATCTACATCCTAATTGACCTTCAAAAGCTCCCTTTTTTAGCCTTTTGGAAGAAATGAGCATTTGTAAAGCCTAATTCATGACATTCTAAGGTAGACGCCTAGATCACTTTAGTGATGCAGATTAAACAAATCCTGAGTGTGGTTTTGGTTTGTTGTGGTTTTTTTCTCCCTCAATTTATTTTAAAGAAGCCACATATCACAGGCTTCTCTGTGCGTCTTTATAGTTTCCATGCCTACTTCTGTAAATAGGACAAACTCCAGCCCTGATTTCTAAAGCTGGTTCTTCAGCAGGAGGATGACAAGTGCCCAGGCTTGTGTGTGTGTGCAGAAATTCTCTAGTAATTGATAGAATCAAGTCTAGAGGAACGTGCACAACTCAGGCAGTAGCTTACCCAGATGATTTCTGGCAGTTCATGGTTTCTGAGTTAGGGGACCTCAGATTGCCTAACTCTCATTTTAGATACAAAAGTCTTTCACTCCATATACTCTTTATATGCTCCCATGAAACCTGATCACAGAAACGATAAAGCTGATCTTTAAGTGTTAGATAAGGTACAATTGATTTCATCTATCCCAAAACAATTCCATTTTTGGAGGTTCTCTTGCATCTTTAATTAAAGGTGTACTTCTTTTCATTTGTGAGATGCTGTGAATTACATTCCTCTCCAAACAGCACTGAAGAAAGGAGGCTTTAGGAGCTACCAAGTCAGTACTCACTCTTAAATTTATTATTTGCAGATCATGGAACCAGTAGATGCTGACAATTTTGTTAGAGACTTCACAGGAAAAAATGCAAAATTTTAGAAGTTCAAAATGGGTTTACTGAAAGGAATAAATATATAATTAGAGTGCTATTACAATTCAAATGTTCCAGTGTTTATATTTTCACATATAGCTACTATGACCTAACTATTTCTGGTTTATTTACAGAAATTTGTATTCACAGCCCATTGACTGCATGACCTACAAGAGCCACTCAGAAATCATTCTGTTCTTTATGTTAAACTAGTTTACACATAAAGACACTAAGATACATTTTGGAGTGGAATAGGTCCAGCTAGGGCCTGTAAAGATGTCTGAGATGTATGGCGGAATTTACATGTAATAAAACCATGTGAATGGTTAAATTATTTAGTCAGGGAAAGATACATATCGAAAGGGAATTGAATCAGGTTATTGATACAATATAAAATATGAGGGAAAAAAAGGAGGAAAACAGTTACTATAATATGGATCGTCCTGCAGGATTTGAAACACCACAGTATCATAATACAAAGGAAATAGAAGACAGATATGCAGTGTTTTATAAAATATGCTTTTACACCTATTAGTCTTATCAAAGAGAATTAGTACTACAGAAAATCATGAGAGAATGGATTCCAACTAGGTTTTAAAAGAAAAGACAGATCATTTTATGCCCACTAATAACATTTGTAACTATAGTAGATAAGATAATGATAAGGCTAATCAGATCTCTTTTAGTACGGTATACTCTGATACCACGCTGCAGTCAGGAAGGAATTATTTGCATCCTGTGAACTATAATTTAATGCAGCTGGTTACATGTCCTGTGGAAGAAGCTTCTTCTAAAACTTTAGGTGAAGGCAATACTAAAATCACTTTGCACAGTGACTGTGAGTTAGAATAACCAATCTTAGCAGAGACATCTAAATTTAGTTATGGCTGAGACAGTTAAACACATTATTGAAAATAACAGTGTTGATTATTTTTCCTTGAAAATGCACAATTTTACTTTAAAAAAAAATGTTAAAAGATAAATGATTTTAATTTTATTTTACTTAACATTTATGTCTTAAATTTAGACTTTTAAATAAAACGTTTAGAAAAACAGTAAAATGCAAATTATCTATGGAGAAGCTACATAAAACCAGAAGGATTTTGGGCCTATGCACAGTTTTGGCTTGCACTCATTATAAAGCCATGATTTCCTGGGATTTCTTAGAAATATGACAAAAGCAATAGCAGCATAAAAATGCTACGTTGATAACATGCAAAAATCTCAGAACTGAACTGATGCCGAAAGGTAGGATTTCAGTTTTTCTTTGATTAAGTTATATTGTAAGTTGGATTCTAGAAATCCAGTTATTTTATCCTTTTAATTGAGGTACTCTTTCAAGTTGTCAAACTTACAACCATTCCTGTTAATTAGCTTTGTTTTTTTTCTCACTGCTGTGAAGTAAGCTATTTTTACCACCTTCAGGGTAAAATAGAAAAACAGTGATGCTCATTCTTTTTTGCAATTTTGTAAAATTTAATATAACTGGCCATACAGATATAATCATCCAGAAAATGCTTTGTACCTTTCTTTGGTACATGAAAGACTGGTCTTTACACGCTACTGGGCTGCAGAATAATAAAAGCTAGCTCTTGTCAAAGTCTTCAACAAAAATGTGTGTCCCTAGTTTTACAATGGAGAAACTGAAGCACAAGGGGGTGAAATGACTTGCCAAGATAACCAGAGAGATCAACAACAGGAATGTTCCTAGAGGTTAGGCCTCCTGGGTTCTGCTCCCCTGGGTTATGCACTTAGAGTCTTCTTTGATCAGAAGATAAAGTTGTCTAGAAGATAATAGTTGGTCCTATTGAACATGAAATTTCAACCCTGTGTTGAAAAGCAGACATTTGTATGGAAATATTTATTTCATTGCACTTCAGTAACAATAGCATTAGACAGGAATGGGTATAATTACCAGAAAAGTTAAAATTAGGTTACTAGAGACAGTTTCATGGTCTGTGAAGGTGTTCAGGTACCTATTTAAAAGTCTTTGTTTTGCGAAGTAAGCCAGCAGTTACTATGCTTACATATACAAGTTACTATGCTTGTATATATTCTGTGTCAGGCAAAATATGTGGAAAACATAGTGAGTCAGACTGGGACTTCTCCTTTGCAAGGAGAAACATGAGAATCAGAATATATGTGCAACACATATTGCTTTTTCTGAACAGCTCCATAAATATGCATCTATTTAAAACCATAGGGAGAAAGCTTAGCCCAGATCAGCTTCAACTCAGACTTCCGTGCCATGTACTGAACATCTTGGGATGAAAATATTTCTGTGGAAGAAGCTGCTCTACCTCAGCAATAAGTCTCTTAGCTACAAAGTATTTTCTATTTTCTCCTTGGGAGTGGAGGCAGGGAGAGAGGAGTTCTGTTTCAACCATTCACATATTCCAGTTGTTTGACAACAGCAAAATTTACATGAAAATATGTGGACTGGAGTTAATGCAAGTCCACTTACACATTGTGGGACTACTGATCACAGTAGGACTACAGTGTGACTTAATGTGACACTGTGATCACCTCTACAGCAAACAAATATGACATCACAAACATATGAACTTAGAGCCAGGAAAAGCAGAAGCAGTCAAATCTCGCAAGGGAAAATGTTATCTAAAATTCTTAATGGATGAGGAAATACAGAAGACTGAACAGAGGCGCTTGATGATCTTTCAGACACTCTAAAAAATTCATCTGGACTCCTGATGCCCCTCCAAAAGATGGGAGTCACTGTTAGGTCTTGTGTCATACCTGCCTCTCCTGTGTGAATGTTTTATATGCTGTATGGCATCTAAAAAGACACCAGTTACCCATGTTAGGCACCTGAATTGCTTGTCATATTTCTCTGCAGAGCCCTGGAGAGCATGCAGTCAAAATATATGGAGCAAAAAAATCTATCTACATTTAATGTGGAGTTCAGTAAGTAAGGCTGCATCTAAATTGCT
Source organism: Atrichornis clamosus (assembly GCA_013400975.1). Classification (NCBI taxonomy): domain Eukaryota; kingdom Metazoa; phylum Chordata; class Aves; order Passeriformes; family Menuridae; genus Atrichornis; species Atrichornis clamosus. The sequence goes on from WBMZ01006654.1 coordinate 59,644, forward strand.
TGATAAGTGTCTCTGTGGCAGGCTGGCAAGTCCTGATCCCCTTATCATTCAAGTCAGAGGCCTGTTAGCAGTGTAAAGTGGCCTTTCAGTCTGCACACCTGAGTTTCCTTTCCATAAAATAAATTGTTAATTTTTTCGAAGGAATATATTTCTAAATTTAAGCTTTTTCCAGTGAAGGTTTGAGGAAAATGTCTCTTTATTTCATGATAAGGATGTGGCAACTGAAGTAGACTTCATAATCTGGTTCGATTTTTAGGAAAACTGTAGGAAAAAGGTGGGCAATAAGACTTGCCTGTGCGTAACATGCATGAAATTGGTATTCATTATCCCAGACTGTCTGTTGCACAAAAAGACACTGATCTAATATGTGTCAGGCCATAATATAGAGAATGGAAGATTGCTTGTGCTTTCCTCTTCATGGCTGCTTTCTCACTATTTTCAATCAGATTTTCTGGCAGCAACTTAGGCAGCAATAAGAGTATAACACAAATTCCTCTTCATTTCAAACTGTTACAATAACAGATTAAAATTCCATACTTTGTCAGCAGTCAAATAAAGCAGATAAACCTAGGTAGTGTGAAAGCACTGCAAGGTCTGTGAACACTAGACTAAGTATAAAATACATATTCTAAATAAAGGCAATTCATCAGTTAACTGTAGCATGCATCTTATGCAATCATTCATTTCAGGTTGTTTAGATAAATCACAAACTTCAACATATTTATGAGCATGCAATTTCAAGACAAATATGAAATTACAAAATTTAAATGAAGCCTATTAGGCCTAGCAAAGGTTAATTGATGGATTCATCATATGATGCTAAAATGTACCAAGAAATAATAAATCAAATCATAAGGAATCCAATTCATATTATAAGGTACCACATTTATTATAAATTTCTAGTGCAGTAAGTCTTGAATCTCAACAGGAAATTGTGCTTCCTTTTTATATCATAATAAGTCCAGGTTTATTCTGATCAAAACAATCAAAAAACATCCATCAGAAGTCCAGCAGAGTTCAACCATCAGTGAGAGGCATATAAGTAACTACTGAATTACTTAAATGCCAATTATATTAAAAGTTGTTTGCCTATATGCTGACACTATACTGTTAAGCTTTTTTCATTTGTTTCATATGCAGACGTTAAATATCACAGGAAAACAATTAGAGAAAAAAAAGAAAAAAATAAAGGAAAAATCATGTGCTTAAAGCTAAACTTATTCTGATTTTTACTGAGATCCCCTGATGATATGAACACAGTAACGTGTAACCTTCTTTTTGATTTACTATCAATTTTTATGTTATCCCAGGAAAATTATAACATACTAATAATTGTACCATATCATTCATGCTGTTATTCTAAGTTTCTTTCTCTGTGAAAGCCTTTATCTTGTGGGCTGCAAAAAATAATGCATTATTTTAAAAATTTTATTCTTGGCACACCTGTATTCTCTCTTAGAGCACAGTTTGTATTAGGACTATGTTATGAACAAATTTTCTAATCTCAGTAGTAGGACAAACTGGAGAACAACAATTCTCCTTTACAAAAAATTTAATATTCAACACTGGACTAAAAAATAGATATTTTGTTTGTTTGTTTGTTTGTTTTTAAACAAAAGTGTGCCCAACCACATGTTTTTAAAGGACAAGGAATCAGTTTAGTTTTACCTTCTGTTTCTCTGCCTCTCTTCCATGGGCTGGTTTATATCTTTTCCTCATCATTTTGTCATAAATGACTGGAAAACTTGTGAACTGATGCTCTCATTATAAAAACTTTTCCACATTATTTTTTACCCACCTATGTTACAATTCAAATGACAGAACGTGTTGTAAAGACACACTGAGATGAAAATGTTCTGAGTACTGGTTACACTCGCTAGCTCTTAAAACCAAGTAAACCATACAAATAGTACAAAATTTTTAACAAAACTTTTAAATAATTTATAGGGTCTCAAGTTAAAAAAAATACTTTCTCAAAAGTACTTAATGTAAAATAACCAAACAATCACATGGGTACAAGAAGAGAAATTCTCTGATACTTATTCACTGAAGCAATTCATTTGGTGAATTTTCCAGTGAATTTTCCATTTCCCTTAATATTCACAGTACCTTGTCATTCAGACGTATTTCAGATTTCTGTCAGGACAATATTATACATATTTTTCTTCCCTTTTCCCCTAGAGATTAAAAACTTGAGATACACTGAGTAGTTTATCTATACAAGTTCTTAAATATTATAACAGGACTAATACAGAATGGGAAATGAGCTCTTTCAGTTTGTTCCAACACTTTATGGTAAGTTTTGTACAGTTTGTTGCTCTTTAGACAAAGGTTTTGGACTAATTCAACAGCTTGTTTCTGACAACACAACATGCAAATCCCTTGGTTCACGTCTGAACTAAAATCCCATATTTGTGATTCCTTTTATAAGAAAGAAATATTTTCATGACATCAGTTTCCCAAGGTTCACTTGAAAAGGCAGCATTTTCAAATTATCCAATATTTATATGAAATAAAAAGTTTGTTTGAATTTCCTTTCTCTTAATTCATACTCAAATGGGACAGAAGGATTTCTTTTTATCAAGATCTTTCCCAAGGTATTTATGAAGCAAGAGTTAATAAGCTATTTCTTGTTTTCCGCATATTGAAATTCTAAAGCATATATAATTACGGCTCGGCTTTTCCTTTGAAATTGCAGAAGCTTATGATCTGTCTTGAATCTCTACAGCAGACTGTCCAGGCCACACAACAGTTTGTTTTCCAGTCTGTTTAGATGGCGTCGTGTTATCTGCAGTTGTTTATTTATTTGTATTTCATCTTTAGGAGAATCTGGTATGCACCAGACAGCTCTGTTCTGATAAAACCATTTTATTACAGAGTGGCACTTCTGTCTTAGTTTCTTCTTGTGCTTTCTTTCTTTGTTCCACAAGAACTAAAGGGAGCCTGGCCCAGCCTTAACATTACTTTAGTGTTATGTATGCAATGCTTCTTACAATTTACAAGCTTGTTATTTTAGAAGGTTGCTACAGAGAATACATTCAGCAGGTTAGATATTTCCTCCAATACCTCACTCGTAGTATATAAAGACCATTTTTTTATGTTTAAAAACAAACATTGTTCAACTATTAGCAATATTAATACTGTTAATCAAATTTATAAATATCTGTCAAAAATAATTAAGGATAAATCATAAACTATCCTTTCAGACTTATTGTAGAATCAATCTTTGCTTGTTTTTTGTGCAATGACAGTATTTACACTGGGAAAAAAAAACAAAAAAGGCCTTTAAAAAGTCCCTTATCTAAAAAACTTCCCAACATTCAAATTAAGTTCCAATATTTGAGAAATTAAAGTAATCTCCTACTAGTTTGTAAATTATTCATCTAGACCTGGTGAAATTTAGCCTGAGAGACTTCAACCTGGTGAAGCAACAAAAAAATATTAGTGCAGGGCAGTTAAGTTTCCAGATTATTAACAGGACAAATACAAAGGTTACATAGAAGAAGGAATATCCAGAATGTTAAAGGGCTATCATTATATTTTCAAACTCAGAAAACTTCTGGGACAGACTAGCTGTTAGTAAGGATACAGAAGAGAGCAAGAGGCTAAGTAGCAGCCAACACAGTATTGTCAAGAACTAATGGCGTAATTTCAAAGAAACTTCAATCTGTAGTAAGGGAGAAAAAAGATTTGTTGTCATATACCATAGTGTAAGTCGTGTATGTGACACTGCCAAACTTCATATTCTCACTACAAATGAGTAAAAATTATCTAGATCAAAATATTGTGAGTTGCATGGACAAGTAGCTGGAGATTGATAATGAAAGAATAGGTTATTGTGGTGCAGTGTCCAAACAGAAAGCTGTGTCAAGTGGTGTTCCAGAGAAGTCTGTTCTGAAACTGGCATTATTTAACCTTTTCATTAATTATATGGACAGTGAAATAGATGCAATATTTATTAAATTTACAATTTACACCAAACTTCAGAACAGACTGAAGCACATTGAAGCACAAGGTTAGAATTCAAAATGATTTACTAGAGCCGAAAATAGTAAAAAGCAAATAGAGTACAATTCAAAATGGGACAAGAGCAAAATAGCACTTTGAAGCAGATGTAAATGATCACACGTACAACATTGAAATCAATGGTTTAGACAGCAGTGCTGCTGAAAAATACCAAAAAGTACCTGTCTGGCATAGCTACTCATAGTGGGTGTCTAGCACAGTTTGATGTACCCTATAGTATAGTATAGCATTGTGCCCGCCTTCCAGAAAAAAATGTCACTGTTGGCCTTGTGCCGTACCCCGAGGTCACGTCTGCACGTCTCAGGGGTGCTACAGCACCTCAAATGGCCCTTGGCATCTGTGTGTGTGTGCAGCAGAATGGAGCCTTAAATAAACACAGTCAGTGGAGCCCAGAGGGCTACTCAGCTCACCTGAAAGTAGCACAAACACACGGTCGAGTGAGCATCTCTTCAGGCTGCACTCGGCTTGATTCAGTGACATCCAGATGCCATTTCAGGAAAGCACAGGTTTCTCGCCGGTGTTGTGTCATACCTGGCAGTCCCATCTGGATCTTCCAGACAGAGTGGGTGTTTCAGACGACATCAGGCACCTATGTGTGGGCATCTAATTCAGGTCTTGCATTTCCAGTGTCTCTTTTGGATTCCCATGACTTGTCTATATTGTCTATAAATACAGCATTTCAGCTCTGTGTGTGTTTGTGTGTGTGTCAGAGATGTGACAGACACATTTAGATGTTTAGGTTTACGTAGTTTGAGACGAATTCCACCCTGATGATGAAAAGACTCAATTTGGCTACCTTATCAGGACTGAGCAAATGTATAAGAAAAGCAGAATCTAGGAAAATCTGTTATACAAAAAAAAATTCCGTCGTCCAGAAAAATAGGAAAAGTTGCAAACAAAGGGTGCATTCCTTGTCCATGTAGCAAGGACAAAAAGTGCTGCTCCTAGATTTTAGAATGCTATATTTAGTTTAGGCACAAGTTTTGATTTGTACAGAGGGTGAAATTCATCTTGGAATATTATGGAATTTCTATCAGTGAACGTTTCCAAAAACAGTAGTTGACATCCTGCAGAACAGACTGGCATAATTGCCAAGAATCAGCTGTCTACTTAAAAAATCCTGGACTGCGTGCAAAAATCTTGTGAGAGTTTAGTGTTCCCACCGAAACCACTCCAAGCCATGTGCTGTTTCCTCACTTCCTCCTCCCTCTCCTCTTTCCCCTGCAGTGGGATGGAGAGGAGAATTGGAGGCACAAATGTAAAGATCACAAGTAAAGAACAATTTACTGGAAACAGTAATGAGGTAAGAAAATGAACAGTAATGGCAACAATATCAATAAGAAAAGTGTCCAAGGGAGGCCAGGGATTCACACACAAATGCTCACCTTGGAGACTGACAATGCCCTGGCTCTGAAGAGAGCCCTCCTCCCATTCCCAGAAAATGATGAGAGGTGGTACAGAGTAACCAGATCCTGGTTGTGCCCCCTCCTGGCTACTGCAAAAATTAACCCTGTCCTGGCCAGAACCAGGACAATTATCATGTGCCATACACTAACAATTTATTATAACTCATGTGTTACACATAAAACAACTGGAACCAAGAACTCCACATAATATAACTTTGTATCACTTTTCAAAATTCAGTTTGTAACATGCAATATTCCTACAGTTTATCTATGATTAAGGAGTATCTGTGCATTTTTAGAGAATGTGCTCCTCCTTCTGAAAGACAGCCTTTAGAAATCCCTTTGGGATTATATTTTTGAGAGCCATATCATCGTTTGGGACTAATTAGTTGTCTCTTATGCCAAAGATCAGCACGGTTTGCACAAGACTGCCTTTGCTTGTTTGAACCTGTAGCTGTCATTTGCTTTCTTAATGGAATCATCCTCTACCTCTGAAGCAAGATCCCTTCTGAACCAATAGCTTCACAGCCTGACCCTGTCTCTTACAAGGATTTGCTAAACTGTAGCTGCTAAGCAATGCGGGCTCACTGAGCTGAGCATCTGCCAGGAGCTATTTGGCATACGGTCAGGTTGAGACTGCTACAGAGGCAACGTCAATAGACAAACCAACTCCTGCAGTAAACGTGAGACCCTTGCCTCATCTATGTGCTGTGCCTATGTGAATTTTACATGCAATCTGGCCAGCAAAAGTAGAGAGAGGCATTTCCCTTTTTTTCTGGTTCTTTGTTGAGATTCTTTTTGCAGCAGATCTTAACGGATCCTCCCCTAGGCTTTGTTGCAAGTACCATGTCTGTGTCTTCTTCTTCAGAGAAGAGAAAAAAGAGAAAAATTCCATGTACTGGCCTCTAAAAACACTATATATCACTCCAGTTAAGTCCAAAGTTCATCCTTGTCTCTGGATAAGCACAGTGCAAGGTGCTGTAAAGCATTTCCAGTTTAACATGTTAGTGAACCCACCCTTTTGCTATGATGGTTTCGGAACAGAATAGATTTTAAAAATGAGTTTTAAAAGTACATGCAAATTCTCTGGATGAGTTCAGTCACTGAGTGTATCCTTTTTCTCATGATTAATATCACACAGGCTTTTATTCTAATATTGATCTTCCTCCACAATCAAGAAGGAAGCCAAAATATCTGGAAAATGCTTTCCTTTTGTAGTAATGGTGACCATTCTTCATTTCTACATTTAAATACTTCTCCAACAAATGGAAGTCTCCGTAAATTTCTCTTTCAGCTGATCCAAGAAAAATACGTATGAATTTAACATACAAAATATTGAATATAATTTCTGACATAAGGTTAAACCAGTAATTACCTAATTTTGTTTTTACCCCAGCTCTGGTTAATCAGCAGAGGAATAGCTCCAATGCATTCTTCTCCTAGACTGTAATTTCTCTACTTGAAACATCGGAACTGTAATAAGGAGTTGACATCAACACTTTCCCATGAAAGGCAGAGAGCAACAGTGAGTAGCTACTAGAGAGGCCTGGCACCTCTTTCTTATTTTCAGGAGGAGAACTCAAAACAGAAAAGGAAGAAAACTAAAATAAGTAGAAAAGAGTGTGCACTTTTTTCTTTCCCCTACAGAGCCAATAGTTTGTATTTCAGAATGATTCATCCGAATTAGAGATTCCTTTAGAATATATGGGGTCTTTTCCTGAACTCTTCTGAAGATTTATGACATTTCTCATCAAAAGTTTATACAACACACTAGATCTAAGGAAAGTTATCTGTATCTACACACTAAAATATCAGCAAAATAAATGCCAAATACTGGAAGGTGTTGCTGTATCCATCAGTCAAGACTATAATTTGACATTAAGAAACAATAAGCCAGCATGATGCCCCACTAGTCTCAAATCAACTCTTGGCCCTTGACACACTTCTTAAACCCCTTCTGCACAACCCACTTAGACACATATGTCCTCTTCTCCCATCTGCTCAGCATTTCACCATTACCTCCAGAGTCTGTGTCGAGCTGTATGACTGGATTTACCATGCATAGCAGCATTTAAGGATTCTAAACTCCTACTCTTTTTTTTTTTATTATTTTTTTTTTTAGAATATAGTTATTTATTTGCATAAACTCAGGATGCGAAAGTCTGTCTGTTACACTTGATACTGAGATCTTCGATGACTGAGCCTATCAAAGATGGGAGCCTTCACAGATAATGGCTTGCTGGACAACAGCCATACATCCAAATTCCAGTCCTAAATATAACTAGTAGAGGGTAGAGTTTATTCTGCTAATAGGATTGTCCTGGGTTGTGGGGATGTAGTAAAACAATGTATTCTCCCCCATCTGCATCAGCCCTGATGAGCTGTCAAGGACAGGTCGTTTGCAACAACTGCCTGGTGCATGCTTGGCCCCTGGGACTGCAAGCTGGGGTTAGATAAGATAAGGGGAATCCTGTGCTGAGGTGGGGCCTCTTTTGGCTTCACAAAAGACACAGCTGGGAGAGCTTCCCCCTGAAAGCACCAACAATGATCACACCCATCCTGAGGAGGCCATCCCTGTTACTGGGCCATCATGGACAGTGGGCAGCTGGAACGACCCAACCGCCCAGAACCTCCCAAACCGTCTGATCTCATCATTCCATTGTGAAATGCTCCGCCCTGGGGGAGGGACATGGACATTCCTGAGGGAATATAATGAAGCCTGCCTGAACATTGGGATTCACTTTCTGGCACCGATTCCAGGAGCTGCAGAGGACCACTGCTCTGAGCTGGCTGCAACCACCGCTCCCACTGGACTGCAACCTCCACTGCCACTGGACTGCAAACACCGCTCACCCAGGACTGCAGCCTCCGCCCAACCGGACTGCAGCCTCCCTGCCTCCCCTGCCTCACCAGTGTCCCCACCCGGGTGGGGCCGTAACTACCCCACAGGGGAAACCGGGTGACAGGCAGGGAGTCTGTTACAGGTGTTTGTTGTTGTTACTGGTGTTGTTTGTTCTGTTGGGTTATATCTATCTATCTATATGTTTTAGTAAAGAACTGTTGTTATTCCTTTTCCCACGTTTGTGCTCAGAAACCTCATAATTTCCAAAGTTATAGTAATTTGGGGGGAAGGGGTACTTTCTTCCCTTCCAGGAAGGTTCCCACCTTCCTTGGCAGATATCTGTCTTTCAAACTAAGGTGAGGATGTAATGAAGTCTCATATATTTAGACAAGCCCTCAAATACAGTAATTGTTGCAAGAAAATACGGTATTTTATTTCTCTACAGGTTCTTTTGATGACTTAATGGGGTAAAAAGGAGATTAAGTATGAACTATCAAAGCAATTGTAATAATTCCTGAAGAAACATGAAACTAAAATCTCTACATACAGCTGAACCCATTTTTCTCCTTACAAAATACACAGACATATTTCCATTTAGGGGATTTCTCACAAAAGTTAAGGTATATTGAATGAAATTCCTTCTCAAAAATAGGGTAGAGAAGTTGAGAGAAAACTATCAATAGCAAGGTAAGGACCAAGTAATGCAAAATTTTAATTGGAACCTGCAGACAGACCCTTTAGAGAAAAGAAATAGAAGTTGAAGTTGACAACTCCTTTCCATTAAATTCTGTGTTGAACTAGCAAAATTAAAAACTAAACACACAACTAATTGTCCTGGGCTCCATTTTAATAAGCTGTGTAGGGTAGAAAGGCAGAACTAGAGCAGAGCAATGCAGTGTGTCAGGAAGTGAAATGGAGTGAAAATGCAGCCAAACGGGTGCAAAAATAAGTGCTATTAGAATATTGGAGCTGACTCATCCCTTCAGCAGGTGATGGTGCCTGTGGCACTGTCAGGATCACTCCTGGCACTTGAAGGATCTTTGTGGAGGGGAATGAAATAGTAGGAATGCAGTAGTGGTAAAGATGGAAAGTGCATGTCACAGCAGTTCCCCATGTTTTTGAAATATCTACAAATTCCTATTCATAGTGGGGCTGAGCAAGAAAAAGCTGCTGTCACAATCCTGAAGGGGTAAATAGGGGATTTCTGTCCTGCAGTAAACTATGCCAGAGACAGGGAAAACTGGAAGGGAAAGATAAGAGCAGAGCAGATGTTTGACACTCAGTACCAGAGAGGAAGCCTCAGCGGCTGCTGAAATGGAGAGTTCCCCTGTGAGAACCATGTCTTAGAAAGCAGCTGCCAAGTCAAATAGCCATTAAATCTCAGCAGAAACAAACATCATCACACTACGCTGTGTCTCTTTAGTAGACCCAACAGCAGTTCACACTGGGCTAGTATCAATTGTACCATACAAAGTCTGGAAGAAAACACAGGTCAGAGTGACAAAAGCATGCACTTCTAATTAAGCCATTTGAAATTAAATGAAAAATGTACTGGGAAAAAAATGAATGAAAAAGCTGGAAAGCTAGCTTGTGAATTGAACCTGTGTTCTTTGTTATGGATAATACCTTATTACCCTGCCTTGTCTCCACATTTTTCTAAGTAGAATTTAACGGACATTGTACCTTAGTGCAAAATATGTGTTCCAGTAAGGGATAGTAGGGATTCTTCCTGACTCTGGTCCTTTCTCAGTTGCTCCTGAATACCGAGGCAAGAGGGCATATAATTATATCATGGATCTGGTTATTTGTGTGCAAAGATAGCCTGTCATAAAGTTAGGGAAGTGAGAAATGCACAATGCTTCCTTCTACAGAAGACAACTGTTACATATATTGTTGGGAAAGAGAAAAAAGCTAGCTATCCCAAGGCACATGTGTCTAATTTTGGTCTCGTAACCAGCAACCAGTGCAGAGTAGTAGGAGGGAGATGAACCACTACATCAGTTCAGCTGACACCTAGAGCAATGTGGACAATTTCTCCTTCTATGTCAGAACAGAAAAGCAAGTAAAAACTGAAAGAGAACGCTCAGATTTTGGACTGTGCAAGCATGCAGGGAGAAAAAGGAAGACAGCTTTAATAACAAAAAGGGAGGACGTGCTGCTGGTACTATGTGTTTTCACATTCAGATATAAAAATTACTTTTTCCAATTACAAAAACCTCCGTGCTTAAAACAGATAAACAAAGAAAGCCACAACACCTTCCACTCCCCCCAACCCCTGACCACATCTATCCTTTATCTTCCTTAATAATTCAGGATCTTTATACCATATGCTGCATCCATCTCATTTCTATCCTGCCTTTTCTAACTAGTACCACCTTCTTTTCAGCTATGGGGAAAGAGAAGGTAGGCTCCTACTGACAACAATTCCACACCGCTGTTGCAGACAATCTCTTTTTCTTGTCTGGCTAATAAGAGGAGGCATTAAGTTCTGTTTCTCCAGCAGGAGACACGAAGGAGATAAAGTGGGTTTCTTGAAAGGCCATGACACTGGACAACCATAGCAGATGACTTCATGTAGGCCATTTATTCTTGCTGATTTCTGATAAGCTGTCCTAGAGAAATCTGTATAAGAAGATCCAGGGTTGAGAAACCAACTAGATCTCACTGTGATGGCTGGACAGGTAAAAAGTAGAAGGAATAATGACTCTGTGACTGATAGATTTGAGGAAAATAGTCTTAGGGGTACGAGACAAGAGACCTGGAGAAGTGTTAATGATAAAAAAGTATTGAAATGATAGTTCCTTGAAGACAATAAAAACAAGCTGATGAATTGCTGAAGAACAGGAAGAAGTTGGCAGAGCTTGGAAAGAAGAGACATAATAAAGAATTTATAGATATCCTTTGGGTGCCTGTTATACTGAGGCCAAATCATGTATTTCTGATTGAGGCTACACATGCTTTAAGGAGCCAGTGCATTACTTGGTATGAATAAAAAGGACATATGGGAAAAAGATTGCATGAATAGAGTATAATATAAAATTAACTGTAATTGGGGTAGATGTATGACTAAGGGCAAAGTGAGAACAAGCAAGGAAAATGCCATGGCCCAGATCCAACAAAATATTTATGCTTTCAACTTCTAACTGCTAACATTAGATGGTAATAGCTTTCACAGCAGGTAAGCTCATAAATCATTTGCTGAATCTAAGCCTAAGGCTGTTGCATGTTAATCCAATGATTTTAAAAGTAAGGTTTACTGAACGTATTTACAAATTTTAAAAATACAGTTAATAGTATCAAAATTATGTAGGCTGAGGGAGCCGTGCTTGTTCCTCCCAGAGAAGTGACAGCTTTGGGGAGAGCTAACAGCAGTTCTCCCTTCCTTATGAGGAAGTTAATGAAGAGGATGGAGCCAGGAGCTTCACAGCTGTGCAAGGTGGGAGGACAAGGGAGAGTAGGCATAATTTGAAACCAGAGACCTTCAGGCTGCATGTCAGAAAAAGCTTTTCCATGATGGAGACAGTCAAGTGGGGAAACAGGTTGTCCACAGAAATCATGCATCCATCCTTGGAGATATTCAAGGCTCAATTAGGCAAAGTTTAGAGTATCCTAGTCTGATCTCAGAGTTGATCCTGCTTTGAGCAGGAGGTTGGAGTAAATGGCTGCCTGAGGCCCCTTTCAATTTCAATCATATGATCCTATGATCCCATGAAAAGATTTTAACCACTTCAGAGTCCTGCCTTCTTTTCCCTAGGAAATATCCTAATGCTGTATTTTTTTATATTGTGAGGCATATGGCTATGTGTATTAGCCCCAACTAAGATATTTTATTTCGTGAGATGTCCTATTTAAAAATTTTTAGGGCAGGAATGGACATAAAAAGGACTGGAAAGCAAAAAAAAAAAAAAAAAAATTATTTCAGTGAGCTTGTATGGACCGTAGAACAATAACTGTAGAAGAAGAACCTGGGGGTCAGTCAGAATGGATTAAAAAGAAAAAGTTAATAGAGTGAAGCACCAGATTTAAATATGTTCCACATTCATGTGAAGCAACACAAGGTTGCAGAAAGAAATTGGCATGTATTGCACTAGTAGCAATGTTAATATCTGAGTAATCTCTCACCTAAAATTGAGGCCTCTAAAGCATTGAATACCAAAGACCCCTAAGAGGTCCCAGGTTAGTGAGCAGAAATTTTCTGGACTATTTTGCTATACATGGTTATCTAAAATCCACCTAACCTGCACATTAAAAGAGCCAATATAATTTCTGCAAGTTGACAACTTGGATTTTATGTGGCATAAATTTCAAAAAATGTAGAAAGAGTAACAATTTCAAACAATGGTTGTGTCATGTCACTATGACCAATGGCTTGTGCCATGAATAAAACATAGGTATTTTATGAGTATAATAACTGAAAAGTGGACATAAATATTCTGAATCAGCTATAGACCTACCAAGATGATTTTCTGATATTGATATTTTTTTCTTCTGTATTGATGCATTTATAAGTTAAGTCAGTCAGTAAGTACTCTCAGGATGTGCAACAGCTCTTTAGGAGCCATTAAAGCATATTGAACTAATGACCCATGGATAATCAAAGTGTCTCATTCACTTAATGATGGATCCTTCCTTCTAGTTTCTTTGAACATATTGCATTTGATTTTCTTTTTGGTAATAAAAAGTGGACATTAGTTATCTCAAATACTATAAAAATCCTATTGAACACCTGCATTATAAATATATTCTTTTTATTTTGTTTGTATTTTCTTGGAATATTTTGCTAAAATAAGAACCACTGTTTTTCCTAATTCTTGAAAAACCTACTTCTTTGTCCTAGTATACTTCAGTATGAAATACTTTAGTTGCAAATTTTATCATATTTTAGCGCACTGTCACAATCATTATTGATATAACAACCTCATATCTGGATTCAAGGCAAAAGACATCCTTGTCAGGGTAGATGTAAGAAATATAGAGGTGTCCCCTTCAAATACTGACTTTCAAAACCTTTGTTCACTACAAAAAATATTCAAATGGTTGCTGAGTAAGGTGTTTAGCATACTGCTGGAACACCTGATGATAATCAAACAGACATCTACTCTTCTTCTGTGCACTTTCTAAAGTTAAATCAGCAGCAAGTCTTTCTCCTGATCAGTCTAGTACAAAAAAAAAAAAAAAAAAAAAAAAAAAAGAAAACAAAAACCAAAAAAAAAAAAAAAAAAAAAAAAAAAAAAAAAGAGGAAAGCCAAAACCACAAAACAAAATCAAAGGTACACCCCCCCACACACACCCCCAAATAAGCAAAGAAACACTGCTCTAGATCTGAAGGAAAAAAAAAAAAAACCAGGAATAAAGGTGGGATGAAATAAAACTAACAGATGGACAATGAAATACTTGTGACTGTTCCTGGATTACACAGAATATTTGTTGCAGAATCAAGGAATCTAAATTTCAAATCCATTGTTGCCCAAGCAACCAGTTCTCTGTGGCTAAACAATTGAAACTTACAAATCCATGATTCTGTGAAAAATGTTAAGTGATATCATCACACTTTTTATGTTAGCTTGGGTTTTTTTCCCATTGCTTCCCAGTGCAAGAATGTTAAAAGGAAAAATTAGTATGCAACTAAAGCATTTTAGAAACATTAGTTCTGACTCTGAATATTTAAAATGGTTATCCAAAACACTACTAGCACAATGAAGACCATATGGAACAGGTCTGGTTCTGACTTCTCTAACTTGTTGCTTTACCTCCTACTTCACACTTCACATTTAACTTCTTGGAGGATATGTGGAGGCATTGTTATGGTAAATTGTCAGCATCTGGAATCCTTCAGTGGGAGCAATATGATGTTTATGTTGATGGTTTCTTCTTCACTTTATGGTTCACTTAGGGTAATATTTGTATTTGCTAACTTGTTTTTACACCACTGTGTGTTTTTTGCTGGACTGAACCTCTACTTTACTTCCAAATTTACTTATGTGGTACTCTTTACATATAGGTAGATAGTATTTATTTTTGTTATCCCTAAAACCAGTTTTTCGCAGATTTGTGTTTCTGTAACTGACCATGAGTGAGTTTATTACCATGAGGTCTGAAGCACCATCCTGAGACCCATCCTCTATCACCTCATGCCCATCCCTATGCCAGATCCTGTACCCCCACTTCTCAAGCCCTCTGCTGTTGAATCAGACTTGTATTTCTCTACTTTATGACATTACCTTAGTATCTTAAATATTTAATTCTGCATAGAACTGCTTGTTTCTGCATTCTGTAGAAAACAATGGTTTCACTATACACAGACAACAAAAATAAAACAAATTAGCTGCAGACATTTAGTCAATTAGAAAAATTGCTATGGCAGCTAAACCAAAATAAAGCTTAAGTCAGACCTTATCTTTTCTTATTAATAGCAGGGTTATCAAATAACAGCTAATGCTGGGAAAAGTAATAAACATACTGTGCAGTGCATATTCAGTCATCCATTTTACAAAGTAAACCCTTATTCTAGAGTTTTAAGATCTTTTAAATTTTAAGGGGTTTTCTGTAGTGGTATGTTACCACTACATTTCATTATTATAATAAAACTATCCTGGTAAATAACTGGATAATAAATATTATTTCACCTACCCCCATCTAAACTTATATGATTAAGCTCCTGGATAACACAATGAAATCTTCTGCTTCCTTGTATTAACTCCAGATTTTAGATAGGTGGCAATCCTATTTTATAATGGGAGATGACTATTTGTGATGACTCTGCAGGTTTTTTCAGCAAAGTGTCCTTGATCTTTCTACCCCTACAGTTCAACAGCACTGAATTTGCTAAGTCTTAAAATCATGCCACAAAACCTATCTGTTTATCCAGCCTTTCTCCAAGGAGGTTGGTTAAAGAGCCATAAAATTTTGCCTATGGCAAATGAATCTGCTTTCCTCAATATCTGCAGTATATCTTACTCTCCTCCCCTCTTCCTTGAGGGACAAATGTAGGAATGCTGTGACATCTGAAGTAGCTTATGTTGTTTTCTAAAGAAATTGTCAAGACTTTGTAAAAGAATCAGTTTAGATGACATATTTGCTCAACAAAAAAAAAAAAAAAAAATCAAGCAAGTTTTGGTTTTGTATGGTTAAACTTCTGATCTTTATCCCTGAATAAAAATTTATTTTAGTATTTCTGCTCAAAATTATCAAATTTGCTCACTGAAAAACGATCTGTTTTAACAGAAAGATAAAGAGTATCTTTCTCTTGCAAGGATTGTTTGTCTTCTTTAAGCATTGTTAAATATTCATTTTACCCAATAAAGTTTCTAAGCATGATTCTCTTGCCTAAGCATTGAGAAAAAGTGGAAACATCCATCCCAAATTCAAAAATCATGTGTGTGTACTATATTAACCAGCTATTACAGGAGGAATATCTTTCTGTCTTGATGCCGTCTGAAACAGAACAGTTTCAAAAAGTGGAGATAAGAACATAGCCCCCAGGACCAGCATCCTTGTATTCCTTCTGAATATAAACACATTCATCAATTTTTATTTGAGTTCTTATAGTTTGCTAGTTATTATATTAAACATCAAGACTTACTGCATGGATCCCGAATTCCTGCAGATAGAAGATAACAAGTCAAACAAGTTCCTATGGAGATCCGTTGGATGCTGCCGAATTATGATAAAATTCTTTTATTGGGGTACTTAAACAGTGGATTTTTTTAACTTAGACATTAAAAAATTTAAACAAGATTATGCATGAATAACACTGTAGTTAATGGGAATTATACTGCAAAAAGCTGGATTTTCTCTTACCCTCATGTAGGGAGAATAGAAATTTCCATACTTCTGTGCTTGTGGATCTGTGTTTTCTTGAGAATGAGCCTCAAGTCAACTCTATTTTTACACACAAACACTTTTTATTCCTGAAATTTGAAAAGTAATAATACTGTTTCCTTACCCATGATCCCTAAAGGTAAATTACTAACTGCTTTGCCTAAAAGGAACACCTAGTAACTTATTTATTCCAGCCAAGTTATTTTAGAATTCAGGGTTTCAAAGGAGAAATATCATTTTGAAAGAAAAAAAGCCCCCACACTTCCTGCAAAAAGATTTTTATTTTCCAGCTGTAAAGGCTACTACAACAAGTGCCTAAACCTGAAAAAAATAAAATATTGTACAGCATTTCAGAGCTTTTATACCATGATTGTAAAATATCTGGGAGGTTTGCCAGACTCAGTCAAAAGAAGAGCACAGCATTTTCTCATCACTAATAACAATGACCTGAAGTCACGTTGAAGATTGTAAGGTCAATTTCCCTCTTAAATTGAAAAAAGAAAATAGGAGAACAGATGTAGGTAGTTGCTTCTGTATTTATAAATTGCATGACAGCTGGGTTAGGCTATATCATCTCCAGTTTCTATGCAGTTAAGGTGTTTTTATTGAATCATTCATACTAATCAGATAGAAGTGCTAAGGTGCATTTTTAAGGTATTATATAACATAGAAAAAGCAGCCAACTTCATAGTGTACATGCAAAATTGAACATTTTTCTTCATTAAATATGTTCAGATAAGTTTACCATGTGGCATGCACATTTCAAGGAGAATTTTCTGGATTTGAGTGATTGGTCCTGAATTGACACAGCATGAAGGCATGTGATGATAAAATGAGTACATGTCAGATAAAAGTGCAAATACACGAAGTGTTAACTACCTAATGCCAGATTTTTTTTTATTTGTGTGTTTGGGCTCGTGGAATTTTTTTTGTGGTTATTTTTTGTTTGTTTGTTTTGTTTGAGGTTTTTTTTGTAGCTTAAAATTGCAGCAACAGTAGCTGTGCAACCAACATCCTGATAACATTTATTCTGTCATTTCAGGAGCATATTATTCTAGAAATAGGCTTTTTTATGCACACAAAAGTTCTCACTCTGCCTTATTTCATATATTAAGCTGACCATTTTATCAGACACATAATTTCTTATTGCTGACTCATTATGTCTGTCTGCTGAAACACAATTTGCACACGCTACATGCCAATATTTTTGGCTACTATTTCTTTATATTACATTTACATTAAAATGCCAACCATCTGCTTGTGGTTGACAGCATCTAGGCAACTCTTTCCTTTAAATCCCAGCATTTTATTTCACCCTTATTGGGTGAAGCATGTAAATCACATTCCATTTCTTTATACTCTGCAGTTCATTTCATCTAACCTACACATTTTAACATTAGACATAGTAACCCATTGAGCCTAGACCTATGTGAAGAAAAAGGAACATCATGAGTTTAGTTTATCTGACATATCTTAAATGTCTCGTACGGAATGAGATAAATCTTTGATGATGCCTTCTGTCTCGCTGACGTAAGGAAAGTCTAGGTGAATGGTTAAAGTTAAAAGGTTGACTTCTAACACATGTAATACTAAGCATAAACTTAGAAGTGAAATCTCAACGAATTTAGAGGTAAAAACAGTTTTCTAATCTTCAGCCAAGTATTTAATCCATATTTTCTCTAACCTATGTGATGTATGCATCATTTCAGAAAAATATTTTTGTGAATATAATAAAATACTTTCAATAGCTAACAAAAAACAATGGACAGAGGGTTTGATGGCTGTTCAGATGGGGTAAAGAGAAAAGTAAGATAAAATGAATCAGTTTTAATATACAGTCTTTTCTGTTCCTGAGTTTTAGAAAAATTGACAAGTTAAAGCAGCCCTCAGGCAGCTTAGACTTGTGCAATCAGCATTTATACAGCAGATTGTCCAAAGTCTCTCTGTCCTTGACAATATAACAAGTGTCACATTTACACGTGGGTGACCTGCTTGTGAATGACAATTGAAACATCTAGAACTAGACAAGAAAAAAAAAATAGTTTTCACAATACTCCTCACATTCTTTATAAGGTCCACTTCAAGAATGAATGCTTATTTATTATGGACAGTGCAAGGAGAGGAACCCCCATGCCACAGAGAGATCAAAGTTCCCAAGTGCAGCACCACGTGCGCATAGCTCTTGAGCCCAGCAAGGGTGATAGCTTTGCTCCCTCATTCCGTTTCAGTAGCTGCAGCCACTACAGGAGACGGAGGGAAACCAGACATGCTTGGGTCCCTTTATAAGACCAGCAGCAGCATTTCCTCCTACTGCAGCCCTGTCAGCCTCCCAGCTGTGCTCCATTGGCTCAGTGTTCCTATCAGGGCCCCTGGGCACTACAGTAAATAGTGAGCATTAAGGGATATAACATGCAGCAGAGTCTAACAGTGTTCATGCGTCACTAATTACCATAATGAGAAACTTGCGGCACATCAGCCAAGAAGAATTTGCATTGATTGTTTTTTCCTTGTTCTTCAGCTAGAATAGAAAGAATTCCCATGGATCCCCACTTGACCTTGAGGGCTTCTTCTCTTCTTTCTTTGTCTAGATATTCCTTAGTGGTGCATGTAAGGCAGATGAATAAACAGGTATTTAACCCCAGAAATTATTTGTCTTCTAATAGGCTTTCCTACTGTGTGTGTATATATAAATTATAATTGTGACCAAAGGAAAAAAAATGTTTAAATTTCATCTGATTTCAGTTGGCACAGGCACACTGAAGAGCAACTGCTGTTTTCATACTCTGCTCCTAATTCATTGTAAGGCCCTACTGCATCTTAGCTATTGATTTTAGATGCTTCTGCTGTTGATTACAAATAGTGACTCATGAAGTATGGATTCCTACTTCACTAATACAGGGTTAATATTAGAATTACTTGAAGATTAAGTGTTCATGAAACACCACTATTAGCTAGAACAACTTCTTAACAACAGTGTTTTGTTAAAACCTGTCTTCTGTGATGAATCTATGCTTACTGGAGACAAGGCAACGAAGAGTTTCTGGAGCACAAGATGTGATACTGACAGGTCTCTCAGGCCATTGATTCCTATCCCCTGCTCTAATAGGCATTTCCTGCTTGCTATATTCAATTCAAAAATGTATTTAGCTCTACTTGAAAGCTACTTAAATTGTTTCCTCTGTTACTCTCATTGCAAGGCAGTTCCAGACAGGTAGAAGGTGGCTAGACAGTTGTATTGATCTCTAAATTCCCTGGAAATTCTATTTATAAAATGTTAAACATTTTATTAAGGATTTCCAAGTGGGTGTTTCTGATGGCTCAATACATAACAATTGTTCTGCTGATAACAATCCTCTGTGTGTTTCATTTATAATGATCCATTTTATTTTCCTTGTAATAATAGCATATTGTCATTTCATGCAGCTGTTACATGCACTTTATGAGTGTTCCACTGCCTTTTTTTAACATAATTGACTCAGTCCTTTGAGTTGCCAAGCACCTGGTCTCTGATTTCAGTGAAAGAGCCTTAAGCAATACCCTAAGGTATTGCTAAGCACCCTAAGCACCAAAGGACCTTGTTTCATATATATGCACTTCTTTTCTTAGTCATGCATTTTGCACAGATCCTTACAGTATTGTTGGGATTGGAAAGGACTTCTGGAAATCATCTAGCCCAGCTTCCCTGCTGCAGCAGGTTGCACAGGATCGTGCCCAGGCTGGTTTTGAATACCTCCAGAGCAGGAGAATCCACAACCACTCTGGGCAGCATGTTGCAATGGTCTGTCACCCTCACAGTAAACATTTTTTTCCTTGCATTTAGATGACACTTCCTGTGTTTCAGTTTCTATCTGTTGCCCCTTGTCCTGTCACTGGACACCACTGAAGAGAATCTGGTTCCATCCTCTTGACATCTTCCTCTAAGATATTTATATGCATTTATAAGATTCCCTCTCAGTTGTCTCTTCTCCAGGCTAAATAGGCCCAGCTCCCTCAGGCTGAGGGAGATGCTCCAGTTCCCTAATCATCTTCAGAGCCCTCTGCTGGGCCTCTACCATAGTGCTTTGTCTTGAACTGCAGGCCACAGAACTGCACACAGCACTCTGGATTTTGCCTCAGCAGGGGCCAAATGCCCCAGAGGGGCAGGATGACCTCCCTCAACCTGCTGGCAATGCTCTTCCTAATGCACCCCAATAAAACATTGGCCGTCTGGGCAACATGGACACACTGCGGGCTCATGAACAGCTTGTTGTTCAGCAGGATCCCCAGATCCTTCTCCACAAAGATGCTTTCCAGCAGGTCAGCCCCCAGCCTGTACTGGTGCATGGGGTTACTCCTCACCAGGTTCAGGACCCTGCATTTGCCTTTGCTGGACTGCACTGAGTTCCTCTCCAGCCTGTCCAGGTCACACTGAAGGGCAGAACAGCCTTCTGGTGTGTCAGCCACTCCTCCCAGTTCTGTATCATCTGCAAACTTGCTGAGAGTGCTCTCTGTCCCTCCATCCAGGTCTTTGATGAATACGATGAACAAGACTGGACCCAGTACTGAACGCTGGGGAACACTGGTAGTTACAGACTATACACTACTGATCATACCCCTCTGAGACCTACCATTTAGCCAGTTCTCAATCCCCCTCACTGTCCACTCATTTAACCTCCTCTTTCTCTACATTCTTAGATAAGGATGAGTTGTTCCATCACCTTACCAGGGATGGAGGTGAGGCTGACAGGAAGTCAGCTTGCTGCACACCCTTCTCACTGCCTTGAGGATCTCAAACTCCATCATTTCATGGTCACTCCAGCCAAGGCTCTTCCCTTGAGCTTCACATTCCCCAGCAGCCCCTCCTTGCTGGCAAGAATAAGGTCCCACAAAGCACCTCTCCTCATAGCTCCTCTATCTATTGGAGGAGGAAGTTATTATCAACACATTTCGGGAACCTCGTGTGTTGCTTATACCCAGCTGTGTTGTCCCTACAACAGATATCGGGATGATTGAAGTTCTCAATTCAGACCAGGAATTGTGAACGTGAGGCCTCTCCTATCTATAGAGGGGCTCATCTGCTGAGTCTTGCTGGTCAGATGGCCTGTAGCAGACTCCCACATCACCTCTCCCTTCTCTCCCTTTAATCCTGACCCATAAGCTCTCTGTCAGCTCCTCATTTATCCCCAGGTGGAGTTCCATGCACTCCAGCCAAACACTGACATAGAGGGCAAGACCCGCTCCTCTTCTCACCTGCCTATCCTTCCTAAAGAGCCTGTATCCTTCCATTCCAACACTCCAGTAATAGGACTTACTCCTCCATGTCTCCATGATTCCAATAAGATCACAGGCCTTCAGGCATGCTCTGTCTCTGTGCATAGATCTGATTAATACAAAGTCTCATTATAGTATTTCTAAGATCATCGCGTTTGGTTTTACTGTATCTTTAACAATTATAGCACATTTTTTACACAGTTTTATCCTTAACTACAAGGTCCACATTCTGGTTTCAGTTATCTGAGTTTAAATGTGGATTAAAAAGTGAAAAGTAAATTAGTCCGGAATTCATTTTTGTTTTAAAAAAAGTAAAACTTAGCCCTGTTTTTTTTTTTTAAAGAGCCTGAATATAATAAGGTAAATGCCATTTATGGTAGCAGTATAAACTTCCTGTAGTCACACTTGCTGTCATGACTCATTTGACTGCTTATCAATTCTGAAGTGTGTTTACAATGATTACATGTAATGAACAGAGATCTCCACTGCATCATCCCCATGAAAGTAGGTTCTTACTGCTGTGCTTCTTCTTAACTTTAAGAATCAAAACTGATCCAGCATTTGGTCAGGCCTCACATTTGAAGGAAGCAACACTCATGCACAAACTTTTTTTTAACAGAAAACAAACATTAAGAATGCCATTGAAAAACAACTACATCTACAGATCAAACTTTCATGTAACTATGTTCTGCATCTCCCTCGTATATAGAATACCTGATGCTTTGACTGCCCTCTTTCTAAATCTGTCTTTGACACTCTTACTATTATGCATTATTAAATGAAAACCTGACCCCTTTGAAGTTAATGGAAAAAAACCTTCCCACTTTTAATGTGAGTTATTATCTTTCAGTAAGGTTACTGCATGGATCGAATCTTTCTGCTACCAGCAAACGCTGTCCCTTGACTTGAAAAGGACCTGCAAACATGTAGATCTTCATGTTATTATATCCTGTTGAAGGATGTGGACACTTTAATTTGAAAAACAACCTTAAAAAATAACAGCTTGTCGTGGTTTTGCTAG
>WBMZ01006655.1:0-98551 GCA_013400975.1 Atrichornis clamosus
CGGGGGCGCGGGCCTGGCTGACCCTGCTGTGCCGACAGGGCGGAGCTCCGAGCCGTGCGGGACGCCGCGGGGGCCGCCGCGGCCGCCGTGCTGCGGCTGTACGAGGAGCGGGCGGCCGAGTTGGGGCTAGCGGGGGTTCTGAGGCGCGGACCGCGCTGCCCCTCGCTCGCCGACGTGCTGGAGGGGGTGCAGGACGTGGAGCGCTACTACCGGCACCTGTATCCTGCTGGGGGTCTCTGGGCAGCGCTGGGGGGGCCATTCTTTCGTTGTTGTCCTTACCGGGCACGAAGGTACTTGGAGAGCAAACTGCTCCTGCTGCGCCTCAGCTGTGACAGCCTGGCAGACATGGAAACCCTTCCACAGTCCTGGGACAGGATTTTGGAGCGCTACAAGGAAGACGTCGTTCAAGGTAGTGCTGTGTACATAGACCGTAGGGGTCTCTCCCAGAGCTCCATGCTGATGTTCTCTGGGGACAGCACACAGGCCTGGCTGTGCTGGTATCGGCAGCAGTGGGTGACCCTCCTCAGTTGATCTTTGTGGCCTGGTCAGCTTCAGTTGAAGGTACTCACCATCACACCTGGGCACAGCTGGAAGTGACATTCTCCCTCACAGTACAGGAAGGGCTCAGTCACCCATTTCACTGCTCAGTCAGTTTTATTTACACTTTTCTTTATTGCCGTTAGAAACAGGGGTACAGAATATATGTAAAGTGCATTAAACTGACAGGGTTGTTTTTTTCCCTCTGACTCAGATACGCTCCTGAAAGTCTCGCTGTTCGTGGAGAACCATCGGGAGCTGAGCTGCCCACCTGGCTCCTGACAGGGCTTCTTGTGTGCTCTGGGATGCTACAGAGGGGATGAGGAATTGAGGGAGCTCTACTGGTGCCTTCTGGAAGCTGAATGAATTGATTCTTGGCCTCAGCAGGAAATGCTTGGACTTTGCCATTTTCAAGTGGAAATGGCCTTGATGTCTGAAGAAGAGTCTGAGCTGAAAAAGCCATAAGGACAGAAGGGAGTCACCTACAGCTATGGAATTTGTCCATTCCTTCTCCTGCCACAGATGTTTTGTATCATGGAAAAGATGTTGATACTACTTACATGAGGTGCTGCAGATGTGTGAGTGTAACAGAGTCCCTCAGGCTGATGCCATGAAAGAAAGATCTTTGGGCTCTGTCCTTACCAATAAAGAAAAGATGTCAGGTTAGGGCTTACAAACAGTGGGCACCTTGTGTCCTTGAGCAGTGTGTTTGAATTCATCCCAGATGGGCATGGAGGAGGAGGGAGCAAATCTAGCTTGAAAATGTAATTATGGAGGTGCCCGGACGTCTGAGTTCTGACATGGGCAATTTTCAAGGGTGTTACAGTACAATGCTTTGATGCCTCTGACAGGGCCCATGGAAATCAGCCTTAAGACTTCACTCACCAGTGGCAGTATTGGAAATGATACAACTTCTAAATTTTTAAACTAACTTTAGTCAAGGGTTTGTTCGCCTTTGCCGAGGGGGAGTGGAATTGAAGTTTCTCTTCAAAAGGCTCTGATTACCCAGTGAGACCTGATGAGGTTAACATCTGCAAATTGGGAATAGCCAGAAGATACACAGGAGATAAATGACCATTAACAAACATTACCCCCTGGGGCTGTCAGAGATACCTGGTCTGGGAAAAGGCTGATAGGGGAACCAGAGAATGAAGACCAAATTAGCATGGAAGATGAAGGGATCAGTAATGAATAGGACATCGACTTCTAAGAATTGTGTAATTTAAGACCAATGAATGTGAATTTCTTTGGGGTTTTTATGTATAAATATATGAAAAGTCTGGTAAAGAGCCATGTGCAATGGAATGATTTTCACTGCACAACCCAGGCATGCGTGGATGAAATAACTTCTATTGCACATTCTGGCCAGAGTAACATCCTGGCCAGAATAACATACTGCCTTGATTCTCTAAGACTGAAAAGATGTGAGAGAGTTTCTGTTTTTCCCGCAGTTTTGGTGACAGCAGCAGCTGCTGACAGTTCAGGGACACCTTTTGTTGGCTATGGCACTGATCCTCTGAACATTCCCGGAAAGCAGTGGGGTGATTGTCTCTAAATAACATATTTGGTAAGGAGCTTCAGCTTGCTGGAGAAAGCCAGTAAAGGATTGCACTGGACACTCTGTGGGCGGGTGTGTTTGTGCTGCCGTTTCTGTGTCTCCAACCTGGGGAGTCCTTGCGGCCACCTGAGGGCACTGCGCGACCTGCAGAGAGCGGCGGGAGGGCGGCGTGCGGGAGCAGATCGGGGTGCTGGGGGCTGCCGAGGGCGGGAGGCCGCTGGCTGCAGGGCTGGGGCTGCCAGTGCCCCCATCAGGGGCAGGGACTTCACGGGGTGAGGCTTCGCACGCAGTTCTGATTGCAGAGAAAACCACCGTCCTGCTCCTGGTGCTGCGTGCCCTGGCTGAGGGAGCCAGCGTTTGCCCGGGGTGGAAGTGAGGGGGGTTCTGCTCCTAGCAGGGCTGGGGGTCCCGGTGGGGGCTCGCGTGGCTGTACAGTCTTGTGCTCCTAATACAGGGCTTAAAGGGTGCCAAGGCTGATGGCTTAGGGTGAATCGGGGGTGTCACCTTTGCTTAGGCCTTGGTGTGTCGTCATCACAAACCAGTAGATCGTGGTGTGCTTGGATACAGAGTTGTCTTTAAATGTGCACACACTATACAACCCTTCAACACCCGTCTTCTGTCAGCCTCTTCAGGACAGCTGCACGAAGAACAAATGGATTTAAATTCTGGAAGGTGTTCAGCACAGTTCAGTGGTGGCCCTTCTGCTTTTTCCAGATGTTTGGCCCCTGATGTCTGTCTTTGGGCTGACAACAGCCCTGCTAAAAGTGCTGAGGGAGCTTTCTGCATTGAAAGTGGCCGTGCCCTGACTCTGACTGAAATAGGGTGAAGGAGGTGCTCATTGAAGTTTTGGTGTGATTAATTGCTTTGTGCTGCTCTTGGTTGATGGGCCATGTCATCAGCTGCATTTGTCTGTGGCGTTCTGAAGGGTGCGAGTGAACCTCTGCATCAGAGCACTCTAATTGGCGTCAGCTGTGGGCTTGGTCTATTCCAGATCCGGATGTTTCGTCAGGATGGCTGCCAGGGTCTCCAGTTGCTAGTGAGGACACGGTTCCTCATGTGTGTGGGACTCCAGCTGGCATTCAAGGGAGTCAAGGGGCTTTGAGGGTTTCCCCATGAAGACAGCCAGGGTGGGAATTCAGTCTTTCAGTGTTGCACTTGACAGCAGGCAGGTGGAAAGGCCCGCCCTGCTCCTCCTGGCCTGGCAGCCTGCACGGCTGAGTCAGACACCCGTGCCTGGCACCGGGATGTCACTGGGTGCTGGATTTCAGCACCTTCCTGAGTACTGGGACAGGGGAGAGGTGAGTGAGAGCAGCACCCGCTCCTCCAGCTGCCTGGGGAGCCAAATGGGGCACCAGGGGCTCCAGCCTGTGCCAAACTTAGTGGGGCTGTGGTTAAGGCAGCACCAAGCACTCTGAGACCAACTGGTAAAATACATGTAACCATAAAAATAAATGCAAGTACTTTTATTTTTGGAGTAGAGATCTTAAAGTATTCTTGCATGGTGATCTGTCTTTGAGGAATGCAATAAAATGCAGTTAGCAGCTGGAGCTACCTTGTTAAAGGAAAATTGTCAGGAAACACAAAGCTCATGCTTTGATTTTCAGCTTTACCTCCTGCTAACTCCATTGGAAAATAGTTATTCTTCACTTACAGGGAAAGCACCAGCTAAATTCAGTTATTTCTAATGCCCACAAACATTTATAAGAAGCACCTGACTTGTATCTGCTTGGTTTCTTTCCTCCCACAGGGTGAGTGTTGGCTTCTGGTGCAGCATGGCCTGTGCAGTTCTGCTCAGAACTGGGCACCTGCTGTGGGTAATGCCAGACTTCCAAAAGAAACCGTTTGCATCTAAAGAAAAGTTTTGCTTCAGCGTTAGCTCATTGATTTCAAACAGATTCCAAAACTGAGTGTACTAAAAGAGTCCACAGTTAGGGAAAAGACAAAGGATTTAGAACCTCAACTGAAGTGTGAAGTGACTCGGAGGCAGAAATAGGTAATAAAAAGCATTGTGATTCATTTAATAAACCAAACATGGGTTTCACAAGGCCCTATGCTTTTTGTGCTTTGAGACTTTCATCTTGGCCTGAAGCAGAACTTTGTGACTTTGCTCAGAGGGGCTGCCCAAGTGCTTATCTGCTCCAAAATACAGGAGACATTCTCCCCTCCCTGTTAGCTGGCTGTTTTGCTCTGTTCCCTGCTCCCAGGTGTCTACCCCTCGCTAGTGCTTGTAACTTTGTCACAGCTTTCGCCCTCTTGAGCAGTTGAACTCCGAGGGGGGCAAAATCTGTGGATGCAATGGGTGTGCAGTGAATGGAGACACATCTGGGCGGAAGCAGGGATGTGCTTTCCCGTGTGGGACGTGCTCAGCACAGGGCTCATGTCTTCCCTTGCAAGGACAGGCACGAGCAGTTACCTGGCAAGCTCTTGGCCACCATGGCCAGGCTCTTGACCCCCCACACCCCTTAGACCCTCAGACCCTCTGGGGTCGGCTGTACTGCACGGGGACAGAGCTGGTTCTCACTGCCTGTCCTGCAGAGGTTTTATTTCAATCTTCCCTTCCGGCTCTTCCCCCCAACCCTCTTCCTCCTCCTCCCTCCTCCTGTGGACACAGATCTGCAGTAGGTGTCTCCTGAATTTGCCTGAACTCCTTGTCCCAATCATCTTCCTGACTAACCCTTTCCAGATGTCCAGGAACTTCTATGTTTAGCAGTTTTGCTCACGTTCCTCATTCATTCTCTGAAAGAGCAAGCGTATTCCCTAATATTTGAAAACTCAGACTGATCACGGCTGCCTGAGTTGCTGCTGCCTCCCAGTGAAATGTTTTAGGCACCACTGCAGCCTCCCACCCCTGAATTGGAGCTCAACAGATATCCATAAATAGCACAGAGGTTTATTTTCCATAACTGACAGCTCCAGGGCTGTCTATGGAGTCTTAAAAACACTCCATGCTGCACTTACACCCAGCCAAGTGTCAGGTTGTTGGCTTGGACTTTCCCAGCTACAGCAGCATGGAGAAATTAGGAGATCTGTCCAGTGTTCCTCTGACTGAGACCGACAATGGAAAGCACTCCTCTCATCTAGTTTCCAGCTTAACTTTGTTTTTGGGGAGATGAGTGTTGCTTTGGGCAGGGCACATGGTCAGTGGCTGCTGTTGTTCACGTGTCTGGGTGGGCTGTGTCCTGTCCTGGTTGTTGGGTGTGTGGAGTTGCTGCAGCCTCACAGGCTGCACTAAAGGCCTTTGGGGACTTGGGCTGTCTGTCACCCCGGAGCCAAATGAGACCTGTAGGACTGAAGCAATGCCCGAGTCAATCTGCCTCTCCGGCACTTTCCTCTGGCTTGTCTGGAAGTCACATCCTGTGTTTCCCTGTGTGTGTCCAGTGGCTTTTCATCCTTGCCCTGCACTCTGTGCACGGTGAGGCTTGCAGCAGGTTTTGGCTGTCGGAAAGAAACTTTGGGCTGTTCAGTGCAACTTGGGAAATTCCTGTCTTTTTTCTTGCATTCTTCCTTGCTTCAGGATTTACCTCACGTGGTACATGGTGATTGCAAAATGCCAGAGGTGGAAGAGAGACAGGACCTTCTCTGGGTTCAGATTCTTGTTCCAGAATGGTTCTGTGCCATTGGCACCTCGGGGTCCAGGAGTTGATGTGTGCTGAAAGGATGAACGTGCCTTGTTGCCCTGCACTCTCATCACCTCCCCAGCTACCAGCACCTCCCCACATACCAGAACTTAACAGAAATATTAAGCATCTATTTCATTTCCCAGCAAAGCACTTTGTGAGATTCGGTGCCCTTCCATCCCCCAGCGTGCCACAGCTGCCTCCTCACGGGGGCTGACATGGGATGGCTCCCTGTCCTTGCTGGTCCTTTTCTCCACAGCCCAGACAGTCTCTAGGTCAGTTGGGGAAGGCAGAATGAAGAATATTAAGCCAGTAAGTCTTCTAACCATTCTGCTATGTGAGGAATGAATCCAAGAGCCTTTGCACACTATTAATCTTTTCCAATTCCTAAGAAAGCAAATGATCTCCTCCTGCTCCCATAAATTCAACCTCTCTCTCCAGCTTCTCCCCCAGTGTTTGAACTGTTCGCCAAGAGCTTTATTAAAACCTACAAGATGCAGTTTTGTTCCTAACTGAATCCCAAACAACTGTGCTAGGTGGAAAAGAAACATTTGGTGCTGTCAGCTTTAGAGCATTTTTGTGTGTAGTCCATGGCCACTTGTCAGTTGGGGACCAGCCTCAGCCCCACACTGAGCCCAACGGGACCTTTGCTCTGCTCTCCTGAGGTCAGGAGATGAATTCCAGCTGGTCAAACCTCATGGCCTCATGTCCAAGAACACCTGGCAGGGACCTGTGTGAGGGGGTTGCAGAAGGGCCGCTCCCCTGGATGCAGGACCTCGCCCTCCTGTGCCATGCCATGGCCATTCTCTGCAGCTTGCCAGTGGCCCTGGGGACAAGCTGTGCTGGGCAGCTGCCAGGCCCTGGCAGCTTTCCTGCCATCCTCTGTCCTGCCCTGAGTGGAGAGTCTTCTGCCACAAACCCTCTGCCCGTCCCCTTGGCATGGGACCAGTGCCACCGTGCGGGTGTGGGGCAGCAGGTGAGGGTCCCCAGCTGTTGGTGTGAGCAGAGAAGCTGCAGCTGGTGCTGGGCAGCTGTGGGTGTGCTGGCACAGCCAGGGCGAGCGTGGCAGGCAGTGCAGGTGAGGTGCACGCCAGGGCCCCGCCAGCTGCCGTGCGTCACCGCTGCTCCTTGGCACCTCATGCAGTGTGTCACAGCCTTCTCCCATTTGTTTCTTAACATTCCCTCAGTCTGAAACCCATCAACCAGTGCTGAGAGAAAACATCCACAGCGGAAGCCAAAGCAGAAGTGAGCAAAGCTGTTCCTTTGGCTGGATTCCTCCAGCTCCTTGTGTCCCGCTACTTGGTTTGAGCAAGAGCCACCTCCTCCTGCCCTGTGCACCTGAGCCGTGGGAAGGGGACAGCAATCTTCAGTTGCTGCAGGGGAGAGCACTCGGTGTGGCTTTGCTGAGGAGAACTCCCTTTCGTGGTACAGTCCTGGTACCTCTGCCCAAACCCCCAGGAAGGG
Source organism: Atrichornis clamosus (assembly GCA_013400975.1). Taxonomy (NCBI): domain Eukaryota; kingdom Metazoa; phylum Chordata; class Aves; order Passeriformes; family Menuridae; genus Atrichornis; species Atrichornis clamosus. The sequence goes on from WBMZ01006655.1 coordinate 7,177, forward strand.
GCTGAGAGCAGGTTGTGCTAGTGGGAAGACAAAGCCATGGAGCGTGGCCTTTAAACTTCATAAATCTCCCTGGGATTCAGACGACAGGAGCAGGGGAGGGGAGACGTTAGGGATGAGAATATCGGGATAGTTGTGCCCAGAGGAGAAGCAGCCTGAAGCAGCTCTGGAGCAGAGGAACCCGCAGCTGATCTGCTGGAAGCAGGGGGTGGGAGGGCACCTGAGGCAGTGAGAGAAAGTTCTGCTCCTGAGGAACCTGAACAGGAGCCCCTGCTGCCCTCTGTGTGAGTCCCATCTGGGGAGCCAGCAGCTGGTGTAGTCTGAGCCCTGGTGCAGGGGGGTTTGGGCAGATGCCCCCCATCCCGTGTCACATCGTGCCTGGCAGCTGGGGTCCCACATCCCCTGTCTGTGGTGCAGGGAGACAGGGAACCGGGCGTGCTGAAAAACCCGAGGTGAATAATCCAGCCCAGCTTTTGCTGGACATGGCTCCCCCACCTCTGAAAGGCTTCTTGGTTGGGTTTAATGAGATTAGTCTGTAAGCTCTGGAGATGTCAGCCTGCTGGCAGCTCCATGTTCAGTAGTTCCTCATGCGCCAGGGAATGATGTTGCTCATTTCATTGGCCTTTACTCTGCTGGATCAGGCTGTTGCTCTGCTTCTCAATTAGCCGCATCTGCATGGCAGTAATGAGCTGGAGGTCAGACAGCCCAGAGAGGAGTGCCGAAAAGTTCACTCACGTGGAAGAGTCCTCTCCATGCCCCCCATCCTGAGGGTGCTGGGGCTCTGCACTCAACTGGACCCCTTTCCCTGCTAGGAGCCTCACTGCTGCAGTGGTGACAGTGTACAGCTTGTTCTGCTGCTGGAGAGTCTGTGTTCCTGAAAGCTCCAATTTGGGTCTGTGCTGACATTATTGAAGCTACTGGTAATAAAACATGTCACTACAGGGGCCAGGGCCACATCCGATCCTGCAAAGGGAGAGCAAAAAGCCAAACAAAACCCAAAACCTCCAGAAAGCTGTAACCAAGCACGTGCTGATGGGAGGGCTGGATTTCCAGGGACGCAGACACTGGTCCTGCCACCGTGCCGTGACGAGAGGCACCTCCCGGCCCTGCTGCAGCAGGACTGGTGCAACACAGGAATCGCAGCTTCCCGGTGCCACATCCTCACGCAAGTGCTGAACCCTCCCAGTGCAGGGAACTACAAATAAATGCTGTTGATGCCTCTGCCATCCCGTCAGGGATTAGGACATGCTGGAGCAATTTGCATGGGGATGAAACTTGGAAGAAATGGCAAAGCCGAGGGAATATGATATTATTTATTATTGCCAGTTGCAAGGGAACAGCAGCAGCCTCCAAGCTTGTATAACTCTGGAACACGACTATTATTAGAACGGAAAGTTAGCAAGCAATTAGCTAATTGCAATTCATATTGTCTGTTGGCAATTATAAGAAGAACAGTTATAAACCCCAACAGATGGAACTCAAATGGGTCAGTCTCTCTCTCTTTTTTTTTTTTTTAATTTTTTTCCATCCCCGAAGGACATTTGCTATGAACTAAACTCAGGTTCTCACCAGGGTTCATGAAGGCAGCCAGCCGGTGAGTCAGCGTGCAGCGGGGTCTCTGCAGTCCGCTATCCCAAGCCCTGGCCCTGCACGTGGAGCTCGTCCAGTCCAGACCTCCTCAAATGACACAGAGGCTGGAGAGTTCAGCTAATGGCTCTGTAGTTTCTGTCATTTTCTCTCTGTGATGGTGTTTTTTGAGTAGCCCTGGAAAAGTGGGGAGCAGAGAAATCCAGCTGCAATATGTATTTCTTCTCATCCAGTTGTTCGTGACTCTGTACAACTTCAGGTAATACCTTCTCTTCTCTGTCCAGCAGTGACACAAACCACTGGTGCCTCCCTGAGCCTGATTTCTAAATCTTTTGAGGTTATTTGAGGGATTTTCATTCCCTGTTGAGGCTGAGTCAGAACAGGGATCTCTGCAAAGATGAGCAGGGGAGGAAGCAATGCTCTGCTTCCCCTCTCCTGTCACAAGAGATACCAGCGGAGCAGCTCCCACAGGGCAGAGATTATCTCATCGCTTTTGTTAGAAATGCCTGCTGATGCAGCACCAGGACATGACAGATGGGTGAAACATAAGCCCTGGACTCGAGGGATTGCTCAGCGCATGGTTTACATCTGTTTGAACCAAACACAGATGCTCCTACCTGTGCCGCGTCGTTATCCTCTGGATGAGTTTTGTGCTCCATGAGCTCTGTATTAAAGGGATGCTGTGATGGTTGTCTGCCGAGTGGATGAGAAATCATCATTTACCTGTGAAGCTTTTTTCTGTTGAAACATGTCAAGGTCCAAACTGTGCACACAGAGCAGTGTGTTTGAGGCCAGAGCCATACAAGAGGCACACAAGGGAGCCCGAGACCCCGAGCGCTGCAGCCTGGCACATGCCAGTCTGTTCCTCAGGTTTACAGCACGTGCAGGAGTGTGGCAGCAGTGCTGCTCTGACACGCGGAAACTGGTTCTGCATCTCAGATTCCTTTTTTATACTAGGGACCAGTATGGACAGATTTGGCCTTAAAAGGAAGCATCCCAGAAGGTATCCTGAGGAAATATTTAACTAAAACCTGTCATTTCTACAGTCAGATGATCTGTGGTTGGAAGGAGCTTTGCCCCTTATCCCCCCTGAATGCTGGTGATGTCAATGACTACAGCAAAAGAACATCCCTATTTTGGGTCAAGCTGATAAGGACACGGAGACAGCGGGGTGATCTGAAACAGATTAAGACCAGCAATATGAATTTCATAAATAGCAATGCAAACCCACTGCACACCTTCGGCTGATATTAAACAGTGGATGGGTTGGAATTCATCTCGGAGCAAATGCATTATAGTGAAATGGAAACATCAGGTTTTACTTAGAACCCCCAGGTTTCCCGCAGGACACAGTTTATGCAGCGCCCATTTATTAAAGACAAATGCTATCACTTGGAACATATCTCACGGAGGGCAGGGGACTGGCCGATGCAGGGGAGCAGTAACTGGAGATGGAGCTTTGCGTTTACAAGCCGTTGTTTTCAACAGCAGGCTGTGTGTGCACTGCCAGGTGCGATGAAAGCTGCCAGGTGCCCCGGTGTCTGCCGAGAGCCCCGGCCCCGGCCGCCCACCGTGCGCGGCCCCGCGGGGCGCCCAGGGCCGCGACCCGGGCGAAACGCGCACGACTTTGATGTACACTTAACAGCAGACAGAAAGATACTCCCGTTATCTGGAGTCAGGCAGGCGTGGGCTAAAATAAGCAGGTATGGGCAGGGGCGGCTTGATCCTGCTCTCTGCTCCAGGGATGCCCTGAAATGAGAGCCGGCTCCTGCAGAGCGTCTGCTGGGGCTGGAGGAGACGTTGGCCGAGGAGCAGCAGGGACGAGGATCCTCACCTCTGCCCAAGGACAGAGTGCAGCCTGCACATGTCACCTCCTCACAGGTCCCAAGTCTCTGGTGTCTCTGGAGAGAAACAGTGTCCAGTCAATTATTCGAAAAATAGATGTTGCCTTACGGAGATCTTTCTGGATAGATCCTGGCGCCACGACAAGATGGTGCTGTTTGTTCTTTATTTTTAGGCTCACAAGTCCAGGGCACACCTGTCCTTCCGGGCAGTAGTAGGTAAAACTACATGCTTTGAGAAGCATAAATTCCACTCTTTGCGTGTAGGAGAGCTTTCTGGCTCAATGCAGGATGACATTTGCAATCATTTAATTTGAATAAATTCCATTCTTATGCTCCATCCAGTTTTTAGTATATCAGCCAAAGCATTCATATGGGACAGAATGTAAGTCCTGCCCGTGTTTCCCCTCCCGAGTAATCATCAGGGATCTGACGTCTAAAACCACTGTTACTTTTGCTTCCAGAGCTCCCAGAAGTCAGCAAGTCAGTTCCTGGAGTCCTTGGAGAAGCTGTTGATTCCTTTTGGGTAGAAAGAGGCTCTGGAGCAGGAGGGGTTTGGGATTTCTGCCTGTTTCTCATGGTGGGTGCTGGGTGGTGAGGCAGATCCTGCTGCACTGCGTGGCAGGGGCTGCCAGGGAGAAAACGTGGCCTGTAATTCAGGGAAGATTTTTGACATTGCTGCAGATGTAATTCACCCAGTGAGCACTGCTGGCACTGGGGAACTTCCTGTCATAATATAGGCAGAGGCAAAGGTCATCACTTGGCATCCTTTTATGAGAAAATCAAATCTCCCACAAAACTGCCTGTTCCAGGTGGCCTGGTCCTTGAAATGTAGCTGGGGAAAGATGTGCTGAGTCTGCCTGGCCTCTGCATGGAGTGGAAAAATGCCCCAGAAGGCAAATGGTATCAGACAAGGGCTCTCGTAACTGCCTTATCCTCCCAGTTCCACATCTGGGGGGAGAGCAAGAGGGCAGGGAAGTGTATTGCCTGGCTGCCTGTACCACGCAGACGGGCTGGTGACAGCTCAGCAATGTAAATGATGCATAATAAGCCCTAAATAAAGTGTGGGGAACATGTTTGGGATCAGCAAATCCATTCTGACAAGAAGAAGCAAAGGAATGAAATCCCTTTTCCCAAACAGACTGGTAAGTCATGGACTAAATGTAATCTATTCCCACTGAAAAATGGCTACCAAAGATTTATGGTTGGGGTGTCCCTGCTCCGATCCATGGGGACACATGCAAGCGTGTACCAGGGAGCAGGGGCAAGGAGACCTGAGGAGGAGGAGATTCAGGAGCGGGGACTACATTCCCCTCGTCAAAATGCTCAGGTTCCAAAGAACCCACTTTTTCCATTTACATTTACAGCCAAGTCTGTCTCATTTCCCTCTGCGTTCCCCCATCAGCCATTTATCAGCTGCAAGGGGTGGCTGCAGCCAAACGTTCCGCTGGCCTTCAACAGCCCTGTGAGCCTTTCTTCTCTGCTTAAGTGGAAGACTTAAGATAAGCCCAGGGTCTCTTAAACATGCCTGCTCTGGATAAACAGAGTGGGCTGACGGATTACAGGCTGCATTTGCCAGCTGAGGAGAAGGGGACTCTCTTCACAATTCTTTTGGTGCTAGAGAGTCACTTGTTCTCACAGGATGCCAGGCAGGCCAGAGAGCCCACCAGGCCACTCAAGCACTTCAAGGGCATGTGGAGGCCATCACCAAAGGCAAACAGCCCCAGAGCAGTCTCGGTGCAGCAGCGGTGCCCGGAGAAGCCCACGGGAGTGGGTGTGAGACTGCACAGCTCTGGGGCTGCTCACAGGAAATAAGGACAGCTCCATGCTCCGTGCAAAGCACGATCTGATCCAGCTTGCGTCACCTTTGCACTGTTAATTTCCCTCTGGTTTCTATGCCCGCTCCCTCTGCTGAGTCACCTGCTCCTGCAGGTTCATATTTTTCGGGGAAAATGCAATTTGTGTCTCTGTGAGCACCCTGGGAGGTGCTGAGGCTGTTCCTGTGGGCCAGGGTCAGCTGCAGGGAATGGTCCTCCCTGGACTTCATTGGGACTATGTGTCTTTAGGCAGTTGTTTTATGTTCTTTGTTGCCCTTTCATTTGAACGGGGTTCCAAAAGGTGGGATCCATATTGCAAGTGTGTTCCTGGTACCTCTTTCTGTTTGAGAGCTGCTGTTCCTGGTCTTTGTGGGCTGCAGTGATGTTCTCTCAGAGTCCCCCCAGGCTCTGCAGTTTGGGTGCTGTGGGCCAGGCAGTTGTCCCAGGACACGGGGCTGCACTGACAGCATGAGATGCAAGCTCGGAGCAGAGGAGGCTGCCAGGACACCTCACCAGATGCAGATCGCCTCTTTGTTCCTCTGAAAACCACAAAAAAAGTTTCTCTCTTCACAGTTCAGTGATGCCCAGACAAAGATGACGTGAAATCTGTGGAAAGACTTATTTTATTACAATATAGGAATGCACAGAACCAGATGTGTAAGCTTAGCTGTGGCTCCTCCACGTGAGCCCTGCTGCCTCTGCTCAGGGAGCTGCTTGCAGGGTGATGTACAACACTCTGATCGTGTTTGCTGCTGCACAGGCCTCCAAGAGCTGATCAGAGCCAGGGCCAGTGCCACAACAGGTCCCGTGTGTTGATGTGGGCCACAGCGCCTGGCGCAGAGGTGGTGATGCCGACATGGTGGAAGAGCAGGTGCCCCTCAGTGACCCCACCACGACCCGCAGGAGGAGCCCCTGGTCTCTGCCTGGCTGCTGCCCGCGTCCCCTGTGGGTGCTGCTCCGTGGGCTCCCAGGGCACGCAGCCTCTCCGCGGCCTCCTGAGGCCAAACCCTGCGCCTGGTGCGCTGGTTTTCCCTGCTGCTTCTCAGCTGGGTTCAAATGATCCAAGTCCCAGCCAGAGTTGTGTCCTGGTGGGAGCCGTGAGCCGGCAGCTGTTTTGGCAGCCTCTCCAGCCCGCCAGCCTCTGAGTCAAGCCCAGTGCTGAGGCTCTGGGTCCCCAGGCTGGAACAGGGAAGCAAGGCTCACACGCACGTCCAGCCTGGCAGCCTTGTTTGTTTCTCCAGCAGCCAGAATTTCATCTTTTCCACCTCCACGCTGCCAGCACAGCCCTTATCCACTGCCCTGACACCTTCAGGATTTATTTCCAGCTGAAGCACGCTGCCTCCATATGTGCTCCTGCCGCTGGCTGCTGGTTATTAAGTCGGTGCTGTTGTTGGTCCTCCTGTCTCCATTCAGAAGTTGGCAGTCCTTAAAAGCTCATTCATCTTGGGAGCCTAGTGGCAATTACAGCCTCATCCCGCAGGATGGGTTAACTCCTGCTCTCCCACCAGCCCAAGGGGCAGCCGTCGTGCCTGGTTCTGATTAACGTGATGCAGAAAATCCGGCGAGTTCACTGCACCGCTCACGGGAGACACGGAGATGGAAAGGGGGAAAATGATGAAAACTGCCTGGAGGCAGGAGATGTGCTGGGTTATTGCGACCCTACACCGAGCTGCAGGCACCACGTTCCCTTGCTGGCAAGGACAGAATCCCCACAGAGAGACAGCAACTGCAGGAGTGATGGGAGCGGATGTGGGTATTTCCCCAGCAGACCCTGTAAAATTAAATTGTAAAATTATAAATCTGATCACCATTTGTTGCCTTCCCACCTGTCAAGGTATTCCTAGCAGGACGTGCAAACTCAATACACTGGCTTTTGGAGGAAGAACTGGCAAATGTTTGTGGAGAATTTCAGGGACAGTTCCGCAGGAGGTTTAGGCTGTGAGTTAGGAATAACAATTCACTACCCAGAGAGGTGCAAGGGTCACAACAACTCCCCCATTCCCAGTGACAGGAGGGGCTGCTCCCCTGGATGCAGTCACTGTTTGACAAAAAACTCCAGCGAATCAAATGCTCTGAATTGGCCCTGGGTGCAAAACTCCCAAAGTACGTGGATTGTAATGACCAGGAAAGAGTGAGCCAAGGGTTTGTGGCCTCTGAACACACTGTTTGCAAATCCTCTTGCTCCAGAGGTTCCCTCCAGTCTGCGAGTCAGAGCTAATGCTAAAAAAATATTTTTTATGCAAGATCAACTCTGAAGTGAAACAGAGAAACGTACAAAGGAATCTCAATTGACCATCTGGCTCTGACGTTCCTGAAGCTCGTCACCATTTATCTCTGTCCAAAAGTGTGCTTTAAAGATGCAATGGGAATCTTCCTTTGGGGAGAGAATGGAGTGTATGTTTGGCCTTCAAATGTCAAATTGAACACCAAAGCTATGGGAAGAACATAAACACCAGAGAACAAACAAGCTCACTCCATACCTGAGATGAAGCTTGATTTTGGGTGCAGGAATGTATTTATTTTCTTGGAAAGAAGCAGACTCTGGCCTTTCAGCTGTTACAGATTTTCTCAAGGGAATAATTTTCCTAGCAAACCTTGTTCCTTCTGTAATCCTCTGTAACAACTCACCGAGTAATGCTGCCCTTGCTTTAAAAATACATTTTCAAAGCCCATTAGCAAATTCACAGGTTTTTTTTATACACTGAGAATTAAAGTGAAAACATAAGACCCAACAAATTATTTTCGCTTTATATACAGCCTCCCCAGTAAACAAGTGTTGCAAGAGCCTGTGTGCTGCTGGCAGAGCAGAGGGATGGAGAACAGAATGTGGTCACATGTGGTTTTATTCAGCGAGTTATTTATATAATCTGAAGTATAGTAACAATGTCCTTGGATCCAGAGTCTCCCAGCTCTGCAGTCCCTGCTGATGGTGCCTCTTGGCTTTTCCCCTGTGTCTACATGGACACCCCTGAGCTCCCAGAGCTTCACTTCCATAAGACACTGTTCAGTCAAGATCCTATTCCCAGGAGTGAGTTTGGTTCTGCAGGGCTCGTGGACACACGGTACAGCATTCCACATGCTGGCACTCTCTTGGACCATCATCCTGCATTGCGGAGCTCCTCTGGTACCTCATGCCGTGTGCTGGTACTCCCCTGGTGCAGCATCCCCAGTCTTGGTGCTGCACATGGACACTCAGCATCGCCTGTGCTTGAGGCTGGGCAGGACGGTGTTGTGAGAATGTCTGAAGGAGAGGGTGTCCCAGGAGCCAGCATGGCCCCATCCTCCCTGGTTCTCACCTCCCTCTGCCTTCCCAAAGGCTCAGTTTTATGCCTAGAGATGTCCAAAAGTACCATGACTCTGTCTCCTCACTTCCTCTGCATTCCCTGGCAGACGGCGTCCCTTCCTCTGCCCTCCCGACGCCACCCCACAAAGTGATGTTCCCGGGTTCCCACACACCCTCACCCCATGGGCCAGATCCAACTGCGCGGTGACGGACTTTGCTGCACCCTGTGCCCACACCCTCTGGCACTGCGGCACACCTGGGTTCTCCGGGAGGGCACAAGTCGGGCTTCGAGCTCGGCTGCTCGTCCGCAGGATGGGCTGTGCAACATTGCAGACTAGTGGCACAGGAGGAGATCAGCGGGGTCTGGGAAGGGCCAGGCGAGGCTGGAGCAAACCTGAGGCCATCAACAAATACCCGATCCCTTCCCTCTGAAGAAATGTCTTTAATCTTGCTGGCATCAGAGGTTACAGTCAGTCATTCTCCAGGCAGGTGAATGGAATTCTTTTTTGTGGCTATTTGGTTATATCTTGGAGAGCAATAAGGATTATCCTCCAGATTTCTGTGTCTCACTCAGAGCCCCCAGCATGTGTTTATAATTTTCTTCTTCTTTTCAGGCAATGCCAGCAATCTCCTGAAGTTCTTAAACTGAACCTGTGAAATTTAATGGCTGGACAGTGTATCTGACATATTTCTCTAAAACACAAGTGTGCTTCTTAGACTGATTTATGATCATTTTTCTCCAACAAAGTATTCACTCTATTTTATCTCTAGTATTTCTCATGCGATTCTATGTCAGAAAGGAAGGTCAGGCATGATGCTGCTCTGAATTTCCAAGGAGCAGCAGTAGGTGGCTGGCTTGGATTTCTTTAGTCTGGCTCTGCTGGTTTGAACAGTCAAAGGCTCCTTCATGGCAGGGACAGCAGGAGCCCTGGGCTGGGCAGGTCCTGCCCCTTGGCCCTGGGGCTGCAGACACACGGCCAGGGGCAGGCTGGGGTCCGGGGCAGTGGTACTGGCACTGCCTGGACCATGCTCCCCTGGCTGGCGGTGCCAGGGCGCTGCCGCACAGGCCTTGGTGCCGCGTCCCAGTGAGCGCGGCTCAGCCATCCTGCTCCACTCTTGGCTGCTTTTCTGTTACGAGCCAGGAATTTAAAACTTGAAATTACCAGGGATAATTGCCCAAATTGAGGGAACGATGCTGCTTCTCTTTCTGAGCCAAAGGAAAAGACAATTTATCATAAAAATTCCGTAAGTTTTCCTACACACACACACACACACACACACACACACACACACTGCTCCTGTGGAGCCGGCTGGGTGACTTAGGGCATTCCAGTGTCCCTATACCAGATTTTGGGCAACTTTTGGTGTCATTCTGTCTCCCTGGGATGCACCCGAGGCCAGTGCCTGGCATGGTGCAGGGGCAGCCTGCTTCTCTCGGGGACTGCAGAACAGTTACAGGCAGTGCTTGGTGGCAGGCAGGATGCTGAGCTCCACGAATCTGTAATTAAATGTGGAATTGTGGTACTGAGGGAATTCAATGAATCCACAGATTTCGTATCTCCGCCGACCCTCCGTGGCCCATAAATGGTCTAAATACTGATTCCTCTTGTCTGTGGCCAAGAGTTAGTTCTTGGGTTTTTGAACAAGAACTGGCATCGCTTGGCAGTGGATTTGAGGCTGTATGGAGTCATCCGCTCTATTTCTCAAACGCTTTTTTCAAAAGTAATTTCTTTCACTGAACTTTTAACTGCTGCCCTTACTCCGTCACAGCCCTTCCCTGCCCCTGTTGCATCCCCCGTCATCACCTCCTTGCCTGGTGTGCACCGCGGGGCTGCTCCTGTGCCACACGGCACCCACGGTGACTGGTTTAAGGAAAACAGGCTCTGCTCCCCAACCCAGGCGCTGCGCATGGATCCTGGCTCTCCCCTGCAGAGGAGCTGGGAGCAGGCAGGAGGAGGTGGAAATGCCAAGACGAGGAGCTGCCCCAAGACGTTGCACAACCAGCGGGTTTGCAAGAGGGATCCAGCAACACCACCACACACCAGCGCGCGCTGGGAGGAGGCTGGCAGAGAAACTTCTTTTCTTTTCAAGTGGTCATCCCACCCCTGTCACTGCCGTGGCCAAGTGTTTCCAGCTTCCACGAGAAATGGCACAAGGCAATCTGCCGCTGTCCCCTCCACCGTGCCCTGGGACAGGCTGTGGTGGGCACCGGCATTGCCACTGTCCCTGCTCCTGCCTGGCAGTGTGGGGTTCCCGCCGTGCCACTCCCGCACGCCTCTCTGGCCACCGCTCCCTGAGGCCTCTCCTCCTGCCCAGTGCCTGAGGCAGAGGGGTGGCTGGCGCCTCCAGCAGCTGCCCAGCCCAATGCTCAGCGCCCAGCGCCCAGCACCGTGGCCCCAGGCACCCTGACACAGCCTTGGTAGCCATCGAGCCCAGGACCCGCAGCTGGGGACAGCCAGGCTCTTTTCCAGTCCAGCAGAAATCCACGGCTTGGCTCTCTGCTTCCTCCCATCTGCCCAAGTTTATTTTCCTTGTTTTCTGTTTATGAGCTAGGGGAGTATTGAATTTCCTGAAGTCACTGCCATCCATTGCCACAGGTCTCACACACAAAGACTCCCTCAATGCCAGGATCCAAGTTTTGCAATTGGACTGATTCCCTTTCCCTTCAACCATTGTGGAAATAGCCTTTGTTTTGCTTCTGGATTTTGTTCCTCAGGCCCAAATCAAGGGCCACTGTCCAAGCCTGAGTTTTTTGAAATCTGATTTCACTGCTTTAATGAAAACAGCACATTTCAGGGGATGGGGCCGAGGCCCTTGAACAGTAGGATTTTTTCTGCAGGTCTGGTGTATCTGCAAATGCTGCGCTGTCCAGCCCTGTGAGTTCCCTCCGAAGAGCAGGAACTGGAGGGACAGGGCACGAATGCTCCTCAGGGACTTTTTAAAAGAGAAAGCTGGCTCAGAACCTCCTTTCCAGCTGTAAACTGACAGGCGAGGTTGAACATCCTGCACCCTTGGAGGGGCTGGGGAGCTTGGCAGGCGTGGGAGTCTCTCTGCCGCATGCGGGGAGCAGGCTGCAGCAGTGGCTGCATCCAGTGGGAGCCACCATCGCGTTCTGGCTCCTCTGGGGCCTCTCTGGCCCCCAGGAATGTGGCTCCTTTCACCGGAGTCATGTGTTGCCTGTGGTGGGAGATGCCTCTGTGCCATGTCCTGGAAAGGGCAGCCGCGCTCCTCTGTTCCGTGCATGGAAGCTGCACCGACTTCAGCCTTTCCTGATGAAAACTCAATTTATTCTGGGCCTGTAGGAGAGGAATCCCCTCTAACTGCGTGCACAGGCATGTGCTGCAACTGCCCTTGTGTGTGTCAGAGCCAGGGAACGGTTCTGTAATCGTCCATTTTTATTTAATTGTAACGCCCCTGTCCCACTAACTGTTCCAGATGCTCTCATGGTTCCTAGCTCTGGGCTCTAAACATGCTGTTCTCCTCACCCTGGTCCCCGCCCTTGAAGCACAAACAATGGTTTTGCTAGGTTTTGAGCCTTTTTTGTGCCAAGGGGATGTGGGGAGAGAATCCCCTCCATGCCAAATTCAGTTGATAATAAAAACCAGGAAGGGAGCTGGATGCCAGCTTCGGAGGAGCTGAGCAGCCCGGGCTGCTCACTGTGGCGTGCGGGTATCACCACAGCCCAGCACACCCCGGGGTGGGATGTGGGGGCAGGCAAGGGGGGAGCAACGGGGCAGAAGAGGCTGGAGTTCCCTGGAAGGGCACGGGGGGGAGGTTGCACACCCCAGCAGTGACGCTCCCAGGGCCCCGGCTGCAGCGCCCAGCAGGTGCTGGCTGCTCCCGGCGAGCACCAGGGCTGGTGCAGGGGGCCCTCCAGGGACAACAGCAGTGCGGGCAGGGCGCTGTGCCAGGCACAGCCAGTGCCAGGCACAGCCAGTGCTGCCATTGTGCCTCGCGCAAGGGACTGAGGGCTGCGAGGATCCTGCATCTGGCAGCACCAGGAGCACCCCGCGCCATGGCAGTGCCACCACCTGCACAGCACAGCCTGCCCTGCCAGCGCCCAGCAGGTGCTGCGCCCGCACCGGTGGCACCGCTGCCCTTCGTGGTGGCTGCGGGCAGGTGGCAAAGGCTGGGCCCAGAGGGACCCCTGACCAGCTGCTCTGTCCTGTCCACTGCATGGCTGCTGTGTGGAGCCCTGGTTAACAGCCCACTGTCACCTTTGCTGTTCCTCAGGGGATCACTTATCTTTGTCCTGATGGCAGAGGTGGGGAGGAGCAGCTCTGGATGCAGCTGGGAAACTGGTGCCATCAGCACTGGGGCTGCATGGGGCTGGTGGCCAGAGCAAGGGGAGCTTTGCTCCCAGGACAGATTGTCGCTCTGGTCTCTGCAGGTTCCTCCATCTCCTCTTTTATCCCTTCTTTATATATATTTCAGAATGATATAAATTCTCCACTATGAGCCCTGCTGAGCGAGCACAAAAGAGAACTTGCAGGCGGGCCCAAGAGAAAGGGAGGATAAAAAAAACCACAGGAGAAAATTAATAAAGCATTTGAGAAAGGGAGAGGATGCCTCGCTGGGAAAGTGTGTAGCGCACAGGGCTCCCCAAAGCACATCAAAGCCTGACTCTGAAATTAGCCCAACTGATGGGAATGTAAAGCAGGGGATTCTCCCACTGAGCTGTGGATTGAGAGTCCCCCCACAGGCTGCAAGGCACTGACATTTGTATTTATCCAGGCTCGAAGCTCCATCATGGAGCTTTTCAAAGGGCACTGCTGGGACCCAGCAGGCCACCTCCCCAGCATGGCAAACATGGCACTTTTAATTACACTCTGTGCCGGCACATGTGCCCGACCCCCACACTAATTCTTGTTGCAATTACAGCGATCTAATTGAGTTTATTCACTCTCTGAAGCTTTTGTGTCATTCTTCCTTGCACTCCCTGCCGGTGAGAGCTGGGGCCTCCATTGATCCAGTAGGTAGGGACAGGGGCAGTGCCTGGTGCCGGCCCTGGGGCCCGCCGGCCTCATTGTGTCCATTGAGCTGCCACTGCTGCTGGGAAATGCCAAATCCCCCCCGAGGCAGCGCCCTGGTGACCCAGGCGCCGAGGGCAGCTCGCAGCATTTCACCACGCTGGCGAGCGGCGTGCTTGACGGCTCATTTGGAGAAGCAATTTTACATTTTTAGAGGAAAATTACTTCCAATTGACAGGGAAGTGATGCCATGGAAGTGGCAAATAGGCACTCAGTGCACAGGGAGGATGAGTGCCCAACAGGGACCATAGAGGTCTTCAGACGTGTTTGTGCAAATGGGGGGAAGCCAGAGACTCTTTGCCCTGACATCAGAGAGCCCCATGTCCCCATCTACCCCTCACTCTCTGCAGGTGCTTGAGGGAGGTCTGAGAGGTTCCCAACATGAAAATGCACCTGCCCACCATGGAGAAGATGGCTTTTGGAAGGGGCTTCCTGGCTGAGTGTGCTCTGTGCCTGGCAAGCAGGAACCCCATCATCAGCGGGTGCTCAGCACCCTGTGCCAGCAAATGCCATTCATGTCTAAATAATGACCTCATTACAGCCCCTCACACCTGTGGCAGGTGTTGCAGGTGGAGCCAGGACTCAGCAGGGCCAGGCAGTGTCAGGGAGTCCAAGGTCAGTCATTGGGAAGAGCCCCTGGATGTTGCCCCTCCAACGTTTTTTATACAATGACAAATGTTGATGTCTACTGAAAAAACCAAACCAACCCATTTGCAAGTTTCTATGAGAAATATTTTGACCCGAAAACAAATCAAAATCCACTTTTTTTTTTTTTTTAATCCCCTTAGCTTTTGCATCTCCTGGGAGTGAATTTTGCCTTCTCTTTTCCAGCACTCTCACCTCATCCTTCTGTTTTTTCCCTCCTTGCTGTCTCTCTGGATTACAGGGCCGTGGTGGGACACAATGCCCCAGCCCCCGGGGCTGCCGCCACTGCTCACCACAGTGGCCTTTTTCAAGCCTATTTGATTAACAATAAGGAAAATAAAGCATGTTGGTGCTTGAAATGAAAACTTTCTCATGCAATATCAGCTGAAGAAATGCTGGACCTTCTGCAGGGGAACAAACAGGGCTCCCACCTGAGACGGAGCCAGGGCTGAGCTGGGACCCCAGGGGCACCCCCATTCCTGGGGGCTCCTGGAGGAGAATCCCTTCTTGGAGAGCCTGGTGGGAACATCTGCCATGGCTTCTGTGGATGCTCTTGAAGAGGGAGTGAAGCAGACACATGCTGACTGGCACCCGGCCCAATGAGGGAGGAGGGGGAGGAATTAACTCTCATTTAAGTCCACTTTTGTTGTAAATAAACTATAATCACTTCAAACCTTTTGCTTAATCAGAAAAGGCTGTTGAACATTAAGCAAACCGTCGGCAGGCTTGTCTTACTTCTGGATTAGAGATATTAAATGCCAGCAATACTTGCTTTTTAAAATCTGTCCTGCAGCTGCATTATTAAAACAAACACATTTGCAGACCTGCAAATATCCAGAAATGAAAACAAAAGATGAGATTGAAGCTTTCCCAGGGGCAAGATCTGAAATCTGGATAATTTTAAAACCTACGTTTAGTCTTCATCTTTTGAACCAAATAATGGAGGGAAATGACACATAATAAAATTAACCACTGGAATTAGCAGCACATGCTCTAACAGAGCCAGGTTAAAACTTCTCTGTGCAGAGACGTCACCTCTGGAGCCCTCTCACTGCCCTGCCATCAGTCAGGACTCTTCTGGAGCCCCAGGTTTCTGCTGGAGAGAACAAACACCCTTGGCTATAACATGCTGCTTTTTTTCAGGCACTGGTGGGTTTTCTGAAAGCTTCAACTTCTGGACTCCAGTAATAGAGCCCAGAGAGGCTCTTGCACTTCATTAAACTCTCACCTTTATTTTTAAAAAATGAAGGTTTCTGACTACCTTGGTGGCAGAGAAAAGCTTGGAAGGGAGACGGGGATGCTCAGGAGCCCAACTGGAACCAGAGAGCAGCACATACTCATGATTTACTCAAGGTCTGAGCCCTCGTGCTGGCCAGGGAGCAGCTGCCGGCACCAGGAGCTATGGGAAGCCACAGGGAGAGTGACCCAGGCAGCATCTGCTGGGGCATGAAACTCCACTGCTCCAGAACTGCCCCCCAAATAGGTACTGGGGGCTCTCAAGGATGAGGCACGGCCAGGAGCAGAGCATGGAAGTCCTGCCCTCAGACGGGGTGTGAGCAGGCCCCTCCTTGCCCCGCCGGAGTTACGCAGCCACTGCCACCCTGCCCACAGCTCTGGCATCCTTTTGTTCCTCCCTCCAGCCCCGGGGACAATAAAACCCGATTTTAAGGGAACCAGAGGGAGATGCCAGCTTGGCAGGGCTGGGCACGCTGGGACGTGCTGCTGTCTGAGGACAGCAGAGTTGCAGCAGAGTTACATCCCTGTCTGTCGCTGACAGGGATGCCAGCCAGCAATTTATTTTCCACATTAATTTTGATTATGAGTTCTTATATGGTTGCAGAGCCCAATTTTCACAAGGGAAATTTCCCCCCCCTACACACAGGACAACAAATCAGATTGACCTAAAGTTGTTCTTTCCTAAATTTCTTGTGGAATCTTGGCTGGATACAAGTTGTCTCAAATGCAATTACACTGTCATAAATAATTTTCCACCTCTTTTTTCCGTCTCAACCATCCCGCTCCCCTGCGGTCAGTGGAAATTTCCCCCTTTTATTAGGTTAGACTCATTGGCACTGAGAAAAACTGTGCTCATGGCATCATTGTCTGCTCCAAGCCAAATCCTCGGAGATTTCCCTCCCACTAACACAAAAGCTGGGGCCAGGGCTGGATAACAGAGCCCACAGCAGGGTGACGAGCTGCCGCCCTTCCACGAGCCTGGGATCTCCTTGTCCTGGCTTGAGAAACACCCACAGGAGTGTCAGTGACCTGAGCACCCACACAAGCCTCAGGGGGCTCAGGAGCAGCAGCTCCCCGTGGGTCAAAGCTCAAGGTGCTTCCAGCCAAACATGCACCAGAAACACTTCGTTGCAGTGAGGGGTTTCACACACAGCTCTCAAGGTTTTGGCCAAAATGCACCATTTGTTTGTGCCTACTCAGGCCCCTGCGCTTTCCTCACGGCAGCGTCGGGCCTGTGTGGCTGAGTTCCCCCAGACAAAGGGCCCGGCAATGTGACTAACAGCTGCCACATGTGGACATGTCCTTCTGCTATTTAGTACTTGACTGTGCTCGGTTTTACTGTGCCTTTCATACGAGCTGCATCCCCAAACCACTTCACAGAGCTGGCTAATTAGAATCATGGGTGCAGAGCCATGCGGGGAGGAAAAGCTCTTTGAGCCCTGCAGAGAGAGGAGGGTCGTGCTCCTTACCCCAGTCACTCTGTGGGGTGAGGGGCAGATCCGTCCCCGGGCTCTGTCACACCCAGGCCAAGTCTGAGCAGATTCCATTAATTCAGCCCCTTCAAGGGCTGGTAAACAATTTTCAAGGGTCATTAAAAGTAGGATTGGTCCTCAACACCCTGTGTTCCTGGGACGACCAGCGGGAGTCAGGGCAGACGCAGAGCGGGGTGGCCATGGGGGGACAGCTGAGGCTGCCCCAGGTTTATCCCTGACCATCTATCCAGACCCTTCTTGTTCCAAACATGAGGACACTGCCTCTGCTGCCAGATAAAGCAGGAAGAACTAAGGTCCCCAGTCCTCGCGGCCTGCTCCCAGGGTCTGCTGGCAAGTCTGCAGGGTGCAAGCAGGGTGTCTCAGGCCACAGACCCCATTTTGCAATGCTGCAGTAAAGCCTCAAACAGTTGGATGTATCTTCTGCTGCGAGAAGTTTGTTTCTTGACACTTACTTCAGTGCCCTCCCAGCAACAGGACCGTCTCCCTTCGGCCTGACGGGGTTCTGGTTTCTGTCTGAACGAGGAGCGCTCATCCTCCTTCTGCTCCCGTGACTGTGTGTTTTGAATTAAATCACATCGGAGACATTCAGGAAAGTGTGAAGTGATTTTTATTTAGAGGATGAAAAAGTTCAGGGGAAATAGAACTTGATGAAATTGCGCTGTCCAATATTAGTAACTGGTTCACAGCAAAGTAGAGAGGAGTCTGCAGCCCCGAGTCCCGTGAATGCTGCCAGGACTGTGAGCCACATTACTCACTAAGTGGAAAGTCCAGGTA
Organism: Atrichornis clamosus; assembly: GCA_013400975.1. Taxonomy (NCBI): domain Eukaryota; kingdom Metazoa; phylum Chordata; class Aves; order Passeriformes; family Menuridae; genus Atrichornis; species Atrichornis clamosus. The sequence goes on from WBMZ01006655.1 coordinate 24,880, forward strand.
AAGCCCAACCTCTGGCTATACATGTGGTAGTGATTAGGGCAGATCCTCAGTCAGAGCGACTGACATCATGGCGAGAGGTATTTACAGCTGACAAGGAGACCTCTGCGCAGACCTTGGCCCCCCCTCCTCTTTTTTTGTTTTATTCTGAGCTGTTATTATAAAGTATTATTTATGAAGTGGTGAGAGCATGAGCAGCACAACTCTGCCAAACTTAAAGCACTTTTCATTTAACAGAATGAAAATTATTTTAACATGAGTATCTGAAGGAAAGATCTGCAGGTTCTGGACAGCTTTATGGAGGCAGGCTATAAATTCTGAGCTCACAAACCTATTTTTCTCACCAATAGGCTTCTTTTCACCTCTGAAAGTTTATTTTCAATAAGCACAAGCTGAGTCCCCAGCAGTCTCCAGGGGAGGATGCTCGCAGCTATCACTAAATCTAATCCATGCGACGCATGGATCATCCCAGTGAGGCACCTGGGGACACGGTTCCAGGTGTCCCAGCACCACTCCTGCATTTGGAGACAGAGTTCCATGTGTCCCAGCACTGCTCGAGGCCAGGGCGAGCACTGCAGCAGGCTCAGCTGCTCTGAGCCTGACCCAAGGCCACCCGAGGCAGCAGGGCTCATCCTGCTGACGTCCCTGATCTTTCTATTAGCTGAAACAGGACAAATCTCTCTCTGGGGCACCCACTTAACTCTCATGGCAGAGACCAAGCTCCAAGCCCATGGGAATGGACCAGCCTGGGTGCCGAGAAGAACACACGCCCACCTCGAGCTCAGCAGTGCAGGCTGCACTGGCCCTGGCGAGACAGAAACATGCTCAAAGAGGGAAACAAGAGGCACCCGCTCCTCTACTCCTGTCCCCTCCCCATGCTGCTGTGTCCCACTGCTCGTGTCTGCTGTGCTATTGGCAGTGATGGGCCGCTTGCCTCAGCATGGGAGTACCCACACCATCCCTCCCAGACACTCAGAGTGACCTCCTGATACTGGGGTTCTGCTTTGCTGCCTCACCTTGGCCAAACACAGCCAGAGGGGCTTGCATTTCTTTCTCACATAGCTCAGAATGCCAGTTGCTGTCATATTATTTTTGTTTGGGATCTCGTGTCAGCTCAGAATGCTACTGAAATGTGTCCTCCCCTCAGACAAGGGTTGTAGGGAAACCACAAGCTTTCAGAAACTCAACATTGGTAAGCAACAAAATTATGAAACCACAGGAAATGAAATGAGCAATTCCTGCAGTTCATGCTTTTCCCCTAAGCTCCTCCATTGCTCTTAGAAAAATATGCATTAAATGGGGTGTTAGCAAATGTTTCCTGTCCTCCAGTAAGATTCCCAGCTTCCCGAGTGTGGAGCGGGTGCTGAGAAGGATGGAGGGATGAGTTGTAGAGGGTAGTGCTGACTCATTGAGACAAACACCACAAATGACAAAATACATCAGGACCAGTGGGCAGAGGCTGACAAGGGACCCCCACGGCAACAATAGGCAGTGACATCTGTGACCCTCCGGCACACACACTGATGGCAGCCCAGCGGCGTGGAGAGCCACAGCTCGCTCTCTGCTCTGCTCCAGGTTTATGGGGTGATACTTTGTCTTCTTGTTGGCACCCCAGCAGAAGGACAGCTCCACACTGGGCTCCCTCTGCCCACAGTGTCTGCTCACATCGTGAGCAGGATGGCTCCCTCTGCCCGCTGCCAGCCCTGGGCAAGGGGCCTGTTCTCCCTCTCAGAGAGATATTGGTCCTCTCAAACCTTGTGGGGAGAAAGCTGATCGGTTTTGGAACATTGAGCATTGTGATGTGATAGAATAGGTGCAGCGTGGCCCACACCACACCACACCCCGCTGCCCACTGGGCCTTGTCCCATGGCATGGAGCCCAGGAGTCCTTCATCCTCCCTCGACTCTTTGTGGCAAGTGCAATTACAGAGGAAGTGCAAAGCAGCTGGTGCAATTCTGATTACGGTTGATTTCACTGTGGTTTGCATTTCACTGATGACACATTTATGGGGTGCCATGCTAGGGCAACAGCCCCTACGGGTAAGTGAGAGGCGTCAGTGCTTTCCCCTGTTTGCAGAACACACCAGTTGCATGAATAGCCAGAAGCTGGAAGTTGTGGTACAATCAAGCCCAGACTCCAAGGTGCTCGGAGGCATGATTCATGCTGCTCCACAAAACCAGTGACCAGAGCAGCTTCAGCCTTTCAATCTCCTCAGCAGGTGCAGCTCTGGCTGGCCTCAGAGCAGCAGGCTCAGGCCACGCAAGTGGGCAAACCAGCGGGTGCTGCTGGCAGTCCTTGTCACGCTTCACCTTGTTTTGGACAGGAAGAGGGTGATGGTGCTCAGCAGATCCCTCCAAATCCTTTATCAAGTAGTCCAGCAAGGGCAGCTGTCCTGGGGAAGGTTCTGTGCCCTTGGAGGGACTGTCACAGTCCGTAGAGAACAAAGCAGCAGCTCCCAAGCCCTCAGCAGCATGGCAAGAGAGCAGCTGCCTGCACATCATGCTGCTGGCTCCAGTGGGATGTCCTGGTGCCTCCAGTGAGCTGTGAGTCTCCAGGATTTCCCCAAGAAATGTCAAGGGACAGTGCAGAAAATGATGCTTTTCAATAACAAGGAAATATTCCATGAATGAAACCAGATCTGTTTATTTTGAGTTCACTGTTGCAAATCATTGCAAAGAGAACCCAGTCCTACAGAATGGATCCAACATGGATGTGAACCACATGAGGTGCAGGTTTGATCCAGCACAGAAACTTTTTGAATTTGCTTTTTTAAAATCTAATTTCTTATTGAAACAATGTGGTTTGCATTAAGGTTTTGATGTTTTGTTTTAAAACCACACATCTAATTTTAAATGTTTAAGGCTTATAAATAATACAGTAATTTTGATGCAGCCAAAGAAGATCTCATGCAAGAAACAGATAAATCAGTAAATCAGTACCTCATTTACATGTTTAACATGTGCCACATTTCATTCCCCATCCTCCTTGGATGGGACTCAAAGGGACTCTCCAAAGAATTTGCCCCCATATCCCTGCCTCATCCTGAGATAGAAACAAGTTCCAGTTTGGATAAAAACAGCTTTGATCACAGATGTCAGCAATTAAATTGTCCATTAAATAAAATATTCGCTCACCTTATTTTTCCCTTTTCTCATTTGCTAAGATGAGAAATATTCCCTCTGTAGCTGGATTCCTCTGAGAAGGCTTCCTGACACATCCCTGGGCAGCACAGGGCAGTTCCTGAGGGAGACAGAGCTGCTCCACGGGACCATGACTGAAAGCCCACCACGCTCCAGGGGTCTGCCTGGGGTCTCGGCAGCAGTATCATAATGGGAAGTCCCCCATGAGCAGTATTGGGACAACCTGGGGGCCAACACCTCCTCCAGAGCCACCTTTGGCCACCCATGTGCTCCCTGGATAACAGGCATGACACACACAAAACCTTCAGGAAAGTAAAGAACAAGCTAAGCTTGCTCAGAGCACCCACACATCCCTCTGCTGTCCATGCCTGCCTGCCCTCCCTGTCTCTCTGCTCTCCATGACTCCCCCCACATCCTTCTGCTCTCTGTACCTGCACCCGCCTCCCCAGCAAGGCCACCCACACCAGCACTGCTGCCACAGCAATGCTTGTTATCACCTGTGCTTGCACCTGTCCTCAGTCAGACGATAATCACACCAAATTAACTCATTTCCTCCTGCTTCCCCTCACGAGAGCTGCTGCCTCCTGCAGAAGAATTAATTCCAGTAATTAATTCAGCCACTCCAGCCATGAACAGAAACTGCCCCAATTACTGTCTCTCCTCCTGTGGTGTCACAGTGAAATCTCATTAGCACTTGTGTACAGCCAGAACGCACTAACGGGGGTGTTAGATGTGTTAATGGAAAACATTTTCCTTTATGCTCTGGCAAATCCAGCTGTTTCCACCAAGGAAGTGTGGAATTTGATCTGTAAGAGTCTGCATGGCCAGGCTTTGGGGTCATGAAGTGTTAAAGAGAACAGAGCCCCAGCAGTGCCCTGACCTGGGCTCACTCAGCATCCCTGGCCCCCCCAGCGCCTCTGCAGTGCTGTTGGATTTGTGCAAGGTGCAAGGACCTAAATCTTGACCCATTTTATTGGCTGACATGAATCCATGTGTAGCTCTTTGACTTACGTGAACAGCACCCTGCATGCTGAAAGGGCCAGCAGCTGGGGGAAGGTGTAGCAGGAGCTCCTGGGGCTGTGGGACATCATTCCCAGTCAGGGCCTGGCACAGGGCCAGTGGCTGTGCCCAGGGTGCTGCGGTGGTGGAGAGCCCAGGCAGTCTCCTCCTGCCCATCCTGCTTCTGGGCATGCCTCCTCCAGGCCCACTGGAAAGGGTAAAAGCATTCTTGATTTGACCCCAGCGCAGGTCTGAATTAGAAATACACAAAAAAAGGAGAGAAGACAAAACTTGCATTTGACTTTTATTAAAGTTTCAGGAGGGATACAGGCCAATAATTCCTTTTTATTGATAAAAGTGCCATTAAACAATGCATTCCCCCATCCCTTTCCAGTTTTGGCTGTAAGGTGCGGCACTGATGGGCAGAGGAGTGCGCTCTCCCTCTGGGATCTGGGACATTTTGGGCTAGGGTGCCCCATACCTGCCAAGGACTGCTGACCCATGGGCATGGCATGGGGAGCATTGGGAGAACAGGGAATGACGTCAGCCCAATGCCCCTTGGCACGAGTTTCACAGGGATGCTGTAGCCCTGACCAAAAAGATACTGTTTGTTTGGTTTGGCAGGGAAAACTGCTTCTCTTCTGCTGTTTATTGACATATGAATCAGAGCTGGCACCAGGAGTGAGGACTCCACAGTTGTGTACAAGCACGAGAGCGTGTGTCAGGCAGCGCAGTGAAAGCTGTGGTAATGAGTCCATTAATCATGTCACTCCCAGCCAGGGAAACCCCACAGTCCCCGGTGCGTGGGACACTCGCTGCTCGGCGAGGGGAGCCCGTCTCGCGGCCACCGCCGCTGCCTGCAGGCTCCAATCAGTTCAAGACGTACAGATGTGAGTCCATGCCACTGTTCCCCACCACTGCCATGCCGTGGGGGTCCCAACAGAGACCCCAGCCCTGCACGAGAGCTGCCTCAGGCCCCGGTGTGCAGGCGACTGGCTGCAGGACTCGGTGTGCTGCGTCCCGAGGTCCTCTGACCGTCCCTAAGAATGAGCTGAGGGTGCCCCTGACCCGCCCAGGTGAGACACTGGAGAGATCCTGGTGCTCCTCCTGGCCCTGCAGCCCCGGCCCCATCTCACCCAGCCCCGGCCCCATCTCACCCAGCCCCAGCCCCATCTCACCCAGCCCGCTCGGGTCCACATCCCTGTGCCACAGCTCTGTCCATGCCGGTGACCCTTTCTGCTTCCACGTGCCCCCAGCACACGTGCCCCTCGCCTCTGCCTCCACGCCTTGCTCTGCCTGTTCAGAACTAGCAGTACAGATAGTAAAAAAACCAGCAATTTTAATTCAGGATTAATAGACATTTTTAGTCATTATTTTTCACAACTTGAAAGGATTAATTTTGTTTGATCCTGGGATATAAAATCTTCCCCTTCAGGGAAATTCCCACTGAAAGTACTAACCTAAATAAGAAATTTTCTTGTAAAATCTCAGAAGGAACATTCTTTTGAAAATGACGACACTTCAGGGAGGGTATGCAATGAGTTTTACTTTGAGTGCAACACAGCTTGACCTTAATTATGGAGCTGTCCCTGCTGCTTTGCTAAACAGATAAATAACAATAAGAAGCAGATTTGCTTAATGTCACTGTGGAGTTTGTGGGCCAAGTTCAGTACACTAAGTGCTACACCAGTGTCTGTGCTGACACTTCAAGCAGGATAAATAATGACAGACATGACATGTGGAGGACATGGTGCAGGTGGAGCATCCTTCCTCCATGAGGCCTCCAGGAGCTGGTGCTGGTGGCTGTGCCTCAAGAAGTGGGTACACGTTTCGCTGCATTTCTATAAGCTGGTCTGTAACCCAAACCAGGCCACATGCAGCACAGGAAAGCTGAGCTCTTCTGGACACAAAAATGCCTCTTTTTGTGTCTGCCCTGTGCCAGCAGCAAGGCTGACCTCTCCTCCAGGCTGTGGCTGTTCTGGTGCCACTGGGTATCAATAAACTACTGGAGGGGGTTGGTAAAATCAGGAAAACACCAGATTGTGAGCACTGTGCTCTGTCACCCATCAGCAGCCTCCTGGCAAACGGAGCAGCCAGCGCAGCGTGTATTTCATTTGTCAAAGCAGAGCCTTGGCACGACTGCTCGTAACTTGGTCAGGGTGAACCAAGTGAGATCCTGCTCTGCTGAGCTGCAGTCACACGAGGAGAGTTCTGTGCCGAGCGCTGTGCCCGCGGCCCGGCTGCGCGTGGGGCTCAGCCCTCGGTGACCTCGCACAACCCCGGCTCATCACACACGGCCCGTCCTGCCTGCCCCAGCTGGGGATCCTGGTGCACGTCTCCCTCCCTGTGTCCTGGGGAGGAAGGGTATGGACCAAGGCGGGGAGGAGAGGGAGAACAAAGATGTGGGAGTTGGCATCTGCAACACCGCGCTGGCCCAGCACCTGCCCTCCCATGCCCAGAACCAGCTCCAAGAGACAAATGCCTTTGCTGCTGCTTGTCTTTTAGATATTCTGATTAGAACAATGAAGCTGTTTAATGCAAACCAGATATGAAATTCAGAGAGAAGAGGGGGAGGATGAAAAGTGCCCATCACGCCACACCTCCTGGGATTCTGGGGAACCAGCTGGGCACTCCTGCCCTGAGTGCCAGGTGTGACACGCCGTGAGGGCAGCGCTGGCGCCGGGCAGGCTGTGAACACAGGCCACGCGCCAGGCTCCTGGCTGACAACAACATTGGCATGTGTTTGGTTTTACTACAGAGAGTACTTCCACTGGGTCTGTGCTCTAAAGGAGTGCAAGATACAGCAGAGATGCAGCCAAGAGCATAAAGTGAAGAAGACGCATGAGACAAAGAAAACCATCCCTTCCTGATCTCATTCTCTTGGAGTCAGTGCAAAATCTCTCCAATCTTAGCATATAAATTAGCTGATAAATTAAACATGAATTTCAAGTTGATGACATCCCTTTAAATAAACAACAACATTGATATCTTGCTTGCAATCAGCTCGTGATCAATTATCTGTGTTTTCACCAATGTGCTCTTGCATAGTGTCTGCAGTTCCTTCCTGCACTGCAGCATCCTAAATCAAAGAAACCTTTCACATGAACATCATGGGCTGAAAACAATGGAACCGAACACCACTTCTTCAACTTAAATTGCTAACAGACCACAAAATTAAATAGATTTTTTCCATCAGAGAACTCTCGGCAGCAGAGTCAATCATGAAGGACCCAGTAACGTCTCTAAGTGCTCAGAAAGTGGATTTTACTCATCCTGAAGCTCTTGCTCAGGCATTGGGGAGCTGCAGCAAACAAACCCCAGAGCTGCAGCATGTCCAATGCCCCGACATCAGTGTGTCACATGTAGTGGGTGCTCCTTCGACTTTCCTCAGGGATATTGCACCTTTAAACAACCCTGGTGAGGGCTGGGACAGCTCCCCCCATGCCGGCCTGGAGGTGTTGAGGCTGTTAGCCCCAGTCGTGTTCGAACTGCTCCAAGGTGGTCGATCATTCTCCAGCCACTGTTCCCACAGGCAGGATGGACGGACAGATGGATGCGTGCACCGAGGCCATGGGAAGGTGTGGGGCTGTGCTGCGGTGTGGAGCAGGCTGGAGGTGACATCACTTCAGTCCTGCACAGTGCCCAGGAGTCCTGGGGGACCCTGAGGCAGTGGCAGCACTCACAGCTGGCCCAGCACCTGGACGTGGCTGGATCCCAAAAACTGGAGGCTCTTCTGTCAAGTTGTGGTCCTAAATCTCAAAATAAAAAAGAAGTTGAGTTAAAATTTATCTTTCCCCTCTGAATTGCTTTCTTGGCAAAAGTACGAGCTGTGTGACAGCTGCTACTTCAGACACTAAAAATGCTCATTCATCACAGAAAATAAAACCCCTCATTGCTGTTCAGCCAAGAGCCCATGTAATCACCATATAACTGAATTAGAAATGGGTGACTTTGTTCAGCTTCAGTTTCACATGATCCAGACAAGACCTGCTTGGTTGACTCCTCTGGGAACTGCACTTTATTACAGCCTCAAAGGTTCAATAATGTTCAGAAAAAAAGATAATTTTTATGACCTCAGCCAGTGCCCACCGTGCCTTGTGCCATATAACATTTATATTCTGAATTTCCAACATCAATGTGAGACTCTGAACTCAGGCTTTCCTGGTTTTCACATTGCTGGGATTGGTTTTCTGCTGCTCAATTGAAGGTTCGGTGTCCAGGATCTGGGGTGCAACGCCCAAGAGCTGGGAGTGCAGTGCCCAGGAACTGTGGGTGCAATGCCCAGGATCCAGGGGTGCACCGACCAGGATTTGGGGTGCACTGCCCAGGAGCTGCGAGTGCAGTGCCCGGGAACTGGAGGTGCAATGCTCAGGATCCAGAGGTGCAATGACCGGGATCTGGGGTGTAACGCCCAGGCTCGGGGGCAGCAATGCCCAGGATCCAGGGGTTCAGGGCTGCGGCCCCGCCACTGCTGCCGGGCTGAACCAATTGACACCAGCTGTGGAGGCTCCGTCTCCGTGTGTCCGTGGTGGCTCCGCGCCCCGCGGGGAGCTTTGCGCAAGGCGATCTGCTGTCAGGATTTGCACATAAGTCACAGGGTTTAACCGAAATCCAATTTGCCGGAGAGGAGTGTTGGTTTAGATTATGGAAGAACAATTCACTTGTGGGTATGCTGGGAGGGGAGCGGGAAGGGCAGGGGGCTGGGGGGGGGGCCCTTCCCTGCCACCGCCAGGTTTGGTGGAGACTCACTGAGCCTGAATGAAAACAAATGTAAAACTGATAGGTACATTTGTAACCCATTACCAGGCTGACTTTATGAAACCCTAAACTTGCTGACGAGTGGAGGGAGGTGGCGGCTTCCAAAATATTTTTTCTTAAATGAGAAAGTTACTTCAGATCGCGCCGGTTCTCCTGCGGGCGCCTGGCCGAGGCCAAGCCCCCATGCCTGGACCCCGGCTGCACCTCACTCTAATCACCTGAGGCAGCACCTCCAAGTCCCTCGTGCACGTGTGGGTGTCATGTCCCTGTCCCCCAGCAGGGACCTGCCCCTGATCCCCACCATCAGGAAAAGCTGATCCATTGCCATGGGTGGGGATTAGCCAACAGGCCCCAGGGAAGTTTGAGGCAGGCGAGCTGGAGGCCGTGGATCCCTGCCCACGCTCCCTTTGCAGGAGGGGCACCACAGCCTTCTGGCGTGGCAGCAACGTGCGAGCATCAGTATCCCATTACGGACATCTGCGATAGCCCAAGCGCTCCCCAGGCCTCGCCACGCCACCAGCTCGCGGGGTGCTGGGGAATGGGGACATCAGAGGTGTCTGCTTTATTTATGAGTCATGTTCTGGTGACTCATTCTGCTCAAAGCACTTGTGGGCGATGCTTTAGCCGTTCCGATAACCTCTGTGTATAAAGCCGGTACCCAGCTGTCACATAACACAGCATGTCCCCCACTCTCCCAGGGACAAGGATGGTGTCACTGCAGGGCCACCACAGCCCAGTGCTCTCTCCAGGGCAGGGGGTCCCTGGTGATGTGTCAGCAGGGGGTCATGGTATGCCAGAGTCCCATAAAAACCCCCCACAGTGTCATTTCCACCTCTTCCCATCAGGGTGGTGATGCAATGGTGGCAGCCGGGGCTCAGGGCTTGAGGGCACTGGCAGCTCCATCCAGACCAGGGGATCACTGTGGAACCCTGAGCACAAAGAGACCCAACTGTGGACCTGATCTCTGTTTTGTTTTCATATTTATGGCAACTCAGTGCAGATTCTGAAATCCCTCACCTGTCTTTTTCTTGGTGGGGACACAGTGGGGAGTCCCGAGGGGAGCACGAGTGAATTTTTCCCAGAGCACCAGACCTGCTGCAAGGCTGCAACTCCCTTCACTTGCAAGCACCAGTGCAGGGTCTCATGTCAGGTTCCCATGTGCAAAGGAAGTTACCTGCTCAGGGAGGAGCTTTCATGGATCTTCTCACACTTGAAAATTTGAGCCCCAAATCCTGTGCAACCCACATGAAGTTTGAAAGAAGAAATATTGAGGTTTATTTCTTAAAGGAACCTAGTAAAATTTCAGAATAAATCAATAGAACATGACTTTGCTTGGTGGAATAAGCCAAGTGGAGACATGGAAAAATAAACTCTTCCTGATGACTCCTGCTGAAAGATTCTCACCTCTGTAGGTCATGGGATCAACGCTGGAATGGCAGCACTTGAACCCTGTCAGGCAGCCCATGGGCTGTGACAGATGTTCCTGGCACTGAGGCACAAGGATGCTTTGTCAGGTGCTGCTGGGTTGGACAAGGCTGGCTCCTGGGCAGTCGCAGAGCCCCATGTGCTATGCTGGGGGTCAGCTTCAGCCTCCCCCTGCATCCCACCCTGGCGTAGAGGTGGTGGCTCAGGGGGTAAGGCAGGCGTCAGGGGCAGTGGGTGAAGAGCTGGGGCCCCACCAGCAGCCTCTGGAGATGCTGAAGCATCAGGAAAGGCTCCAGAGGCACCAGGGACGCGTCTGTTTCTGTCTGTCCTGTCCACGGATATGTGTCCCCAGGATGGCAGCTGCCCACCCCCGTGCAGAAGGGTTCCTGTCCATGCAGCCAGGACAGAACCTGAGTGTCCTTTGGGGCCCCGCACCCCCAGGGGAGGTGCCGCTTCTCCATCCTCCTCCCCTGCAGGAGGTGACAGTATTACATGATGGAGGAGCAATTCGGGAAGGCTGGCAGGACAGAGCGCCGCTGCCAGCTCAGAAGGTGATACCTGGAGTCACAGCAAAGTCACTAAAATGGGGAGAAATTCTCATTTAATTTGGTTCATTTGTTATAATGATTCTTCACCATGGGCCATATTAAACACTTCAGTGATTTTTGCCTCTAAAACCCTCTTGCAGGGATTGTGATGAAAGGTATATTTATTGTACTTCGGCTTGGAAAGTTGTTTCAGATGTTTCCAATTCATCAACCAGTTCAGACATCTGTTCCTGGTTGGGGCAGAAAAGCTTAACTCGCACACACACACAAAAACTGTTCATTTTGGAGGGTTTTATGATGAGTTTTCTAATCCTGACAAGTTGTCAAATAGTGCTAATAGCCACATCACCCGTGGCCCCACCACCCCCAGCCCCAGGTAGGAGCCTGTGGCGACTGCCGGGCTCAGGGGGCTCAGTGATGCCCCTGACCTGGGGCTGCCCCTGGTGAGACCCTCTGGTGCTGCTGTGAGGGGCTGGTCCCAGCGGGACATGGCCAGACTGACCAGCTCGAGTCGGGATTGCAAAATCTGGCTCTAAGTTGGAACAAAACTATAATATTTAGAAATACCCTAGTACAGCAAGTCAAACCTCAAAGCAGATTTGGGGGAGGGGGTTGAGATGTTTCAGCGAGGCAAATATCAATGGCTTTGTTTGGTTACAACTTGTCAATAGACACAATCCATTTCTCTACCAAAAAAGGCAGCAAGGTCATTCCAAATAAAAAATCAAAGTGATTCATTCAGAAAATGTCAAAACAGGATGTTTTGATAGTGTCAGAGTCTATTTCCAGATTTCTTTCGAAAGATATTTTGGTTCAATGGACCAGGTTGCAGGAAGTGCTGCGATTTCGGAAGAAGAACCACATGCTCTGACAGGACAGGGCAGACACATCTCCCTCCCTGCAGCTACTCCAAGATTCCCTTCCAGCCCACATTAATCCCGGCTGCTCAGCGGGCTGGGATGGCCACGAGTCCCACAGTCCTGGCCCAACGCCGGAGCCCTGAGGTCAAGGTGATGGCAGCGCTGCTGGGCCCGTGCAAAAATGAACCCCTCGGGTCCAGACAGGATGCACACACATGTACGCACACATACATGCATAAACACACATGTACATGCATAAACACATGTGCACATGCATAAATACATGTACACACGTGGTTTCTCCCGCCATGCCAGCGGGTTTGGTGATGGATGTGACTTTTCAGTGCAGAGAGGGAGGAGTGAGGTGCCACCCGCTACCTCCAAGGCAGGCAGGGGAGACTGGGGACACTCTGGGTACCGTTCTAGCTGCACCAGCAGCTCTGGGAACCACTGGCTTCCAGAGTCAGGCTGCTTTCCCAGGAGAGTGGGGTTCTGGGAATGTCAGCTCCTTAATTAATCCTGAGCTTTGTCACCTGCCTGGGGGCGTGAACCCCTGGACACACTCTGCATCTGGCCCAAAGGGAAAGTGAGAAAAGTTAATTGAACTGCGTTCTTCAGATTCACACAGAAGTTTCCCTGTTTCCCCGTGCCAAGCAACCTGAGAGATTCCCAGAGCCTAATCTCTGGAGAGAGACAGACTGTCTCAGGACTCGGCAAGTGCCACAGATCCCGGACGGGTGAATCTGCCTTCTGGTGCCGCGCAGAGATTCTTTAATTAAAGCCAATGTTGCCATGGTGGGGTCCAGAGAGCTCCTGACAGATTCGAGCTGGGGAACAACAGCCGAGGCACAATCTCATTAGCACCTGCAGCTCCAGCTGGTTATTGGATTGGGATGCTTTGAATTTTTATTGTGTGGCCTCCCGGTTCTCACCCCTCTCACGGCATGAGGAGCAGGTCTAGGGCAGGTTGCAATCAGCCCCACTCTGCCCAGCACCGGCACGTCCCAGCGTGACAGGACTCTCTCTGTGGGTGTTGGAGGAGCAGCAGCTTCTGCTCAGGCCCTGGGAACGAGGCAGGTTCTGGTGAGCTCGTGCCAGGCATGGACAAGGTACATCTGCTGTCACAGCAGCTCTGTGGGTGGAGGAAGGAGCAGATCCTGACGCCAGCCCAGGGAACAGCTGCTGACAGACAGCAGAGCATCTTGCACTCACCTCTGGAATGGGAAAGACCAGTTCTCTCACAGCTCCCAGCACTGCTGCCTGCACTCCCAGGCAGTGGCTGGACACAAAGTGACCATCCCACACGGGACCAGTCACACTCTGGGGAGTTGGAGCAGGACACACAGTGCACAGGCACAAAGGGGCTGCAGGCCAGGAAGTGCACGCTGTGAGCAAAGTGACAGGATGGAGAGGTGCCACCCATCTTGTCCCATTCTGTCCCATCCTGTCCTGTTCCATCCCATCCTGTCCTGTCCCATCCTGTCCCATCCCAGCCATGCTGGGGCTGTCCCTGTCCAGCAGCACATGGCCCATTAGCCGAAGCACTAATGAGGAGGCCTCTGGGTCTGTTCCTTCCCCAAATTCCTGGCAGACAGAATTCACCTTTTTGAAGTAATTCCCATGTTTTCCAGCTTTATTTGTGAACTGAACGAAAATCAGAATGATCCAACCTCAAAGCCAAGCCAAGATGCCAGGAGTTTCAGGGCACCGCCCTGGATGAGCAGAGCTTCAGCACTCACTGAAGGGCAGAGACTTGCTGTTCAGCATCCTGCACCCCACCCCGGCATACCCTCCCATTCCCAGGCTCTCTCCATGGCCAGTGAAATTTCCAAACAGGGTGTGCTGAAGCCTTCGAGGCACCCTGGGCCTCGAAGAGCTGGGCAGCACTTGCTGTTGCTGCTGTTGTGCTTCCAATTAGCTCACATCTGCTCCCGCTCTCCCTCCGCCCACCCCACCTCGAGCGCCTGCAAGTGATTTTATGCAGCAATAACAGAAATCACGAAACCTGAAATGAATCTAAACAAAAGGAATCATTCAAATTACCCTTAACCCGTTGAAGTTCAGGCCCTGTGCGCAACCAAAGGCTGCACTGTGTGCAGTTCAGTGTGCTCCATGACACAGATCCAATTTCTTCACCCAGTGCTTGATGAGCACCCAACAGCACGGCTGGCCCAGGCTCCCTGGCGCCGTGGGTTATTTGTGTTGGGTGCTGTTATTTTTGTGGGGCAACCCCTGAAGGCATCAAGGCTCTGCTGTGCAAGCTGTGGGTCCCACAGTGACACCTGACTGCACTTTCTAGAGTCTTCCAGCTGAAATATTTGCACTGGGAAAGCTGCTGGGACATCCTGTTCTGCCCTTCCACTCAAGTTGTGTGGTTTAAGATTTAATGCCTCCTTGGCTTTGATATGCTGCTCCAGGCTCCACCTTTTAGGCCAGGCTCCTCCTGGATGGCCGGATGGTTTTCACACCGGATTCTTCCCTCAGAGGGTCATCAGGACACAAGCACTGCTGTGACTGAGCAGCAGAGACCAGCAACCATGTCCTCAGCCCATGAATGGAGCTTCCTACACCACGGCCACTCTGGGGTTCCTGCCCTGGAAGGCTCCAGATGTCCGCAGCAGTTTTATTACATTAGTCCAGAATTCTCAAAGGCACAAATACATAAATAATAAAGCCTTAAAAAAAATTTATTTATTTCAGGAATGCATCAGCTTCTTTCAATATAGCCCAGTTCTGAGGCATTTCTGTGGGTTGTTGCAAATGACCTCGAAGCAGGAGGTTAATGCTGGTGGTTGTGGTTAGCAGTCACCCACGAGCTGGAGGCTCCTGACACTGCTAACAAGGCACATGTGTGGGAACGGAGGATGCGGCGTGTGGCAGCACCAGGATTTCCTGTGTTTGGGGTTGACTGAAGCTCTCTGGCAGGATGAGATGCCAGGGCTCAGGTTTTGCTGACTGGCCATGGCAGGCTCCAGGCACATGGCGCTGGGCTGGCAGCAGGATGGCACTGCCACACCAGCCCAGCGCCGACCCAAGGACCAGTTCTGGCATGGAGGAGCCTTGTACAGCCATGAGCCTCTGAAAGGGAAGCACATGGGTGGGCAAAGCCTCCCTCCCTCTGCCCAGGTGTTGGCACATGTCCTGCCCTTTTCTGATGATCTCCATCACTAAGGGTCATAGGGCTCAGATTTGGGCTAAAGATCCACCTACACCTAAGTCTGGTTGTGATCTAATATTGGTTATTTCATTACAGAACCCCATGTCCAGGGACCTGCCAGTGTGTGGCATTGAGCATCTCCTGACCCTGCCCACAGAGCTGACATCTCCATAACCTTTCTGTTCCAGCAGCAGAGAGCTGCCCTACACACAGAAACCCACCCTCTCCTGTTCCCTGCTCCTCTCATTTCCAGGCTCCAAAATTCCCAGATGAGCTCAACCCCAACCTGCATGGCCGACGGGGGACACACCTGCAGAGCAGAGAACCAAGCACCGATTCCTCGCTGCTGGCACGGGGATCACAACCGGCGGTGGCTCATCCTTCTGTATCCCCTGCATGCGTGTGGGTGCCAGGTGCACACCTGATAATTGGAGGGGTAAAAAGGAGCATCAGAGATGATCTGTGCAATAAATGAATGTCCACCTCTCCCGAGAGGTGTCAGATGAGGAAAAGCTGGAGAAGGATGAAGGGTGGGAAGCAGGTGAGCTCCCCCACAGGAAGGTGGCTTGTCACCACAGATCTGCATATTTGTGAAGCCCATTCTCACATGTCTCAGTCACATAAATCACTCCAAACCCCAAATTCTCAGGAATTCTCCTTACAAGCCAGGCATTGCTTTGACAAGCTGTGCTGCCAAAGCGATGCCATTTTTACAGCAGCAGTGTCATTTTGCTATCACACTGTAACAGTTACTTTTGAAGAGGGGGATCTACACTCCTCTTCCTCTGCAGTCACAGTAAATGTGTTTTTCACTTTCTTACCATGCTTAAAAATAGCATTACGTTCTTGCTGATCACATGATTTAAAAAAAAAAGCTAACTGAATGATGCAGGGAGTAAAACCATGTGGCACAGTAAAAACAAATTAGGCTCGCATATGTTTTGTGTAACCCTCAAAACTTGTCTGTATTAGATATCGGTAATGAAAAGAATATTAAACTCTAACAGCACAGAATGCCATATGCTGAGGAATTCAAAGAGGAACAATGCAATTGCACAGGATGCTCCTGAATGGAAAATGCCCACAAATGAGCATTTTTTCCTTAGCTGTGGAAAAAACCCCTATCGCTCCTCTACTTTTCCATAACTTTTTAGCAAGCTTTTAGGCACTGCTATCATGCCACTGTCTTTGTGCAGTCACCTCATGCTGCTGGCCCGGGGGAGGTTGGGACACAGGTCGGGAACGGCCATGTGCACAGAGGTGGGAGCAGCGTGGACCGGGGCACTGGCAGGAGTAAGGCTCTCCTCCGAACCCCGGCGCCGTGATGGCCGCCAGGAAACAGGCTGTGCCTTGGTTTTTCCCTGCATACTAGGGACAGCATGGCCAGCGTGTCCCATCCCCATCCATGCCCCTGTTCCCATCCCCATCCCCATCCCCATCCCTGTGTCTCCATTCCCATCCCTGCACCATCCCCATCCCACCCCACCGCGAGGCCCCCGGGCACAGCCCCGGGCAGGACCGCGTGTTTCTCCCTCCTGTTTATGAGCTGTGAGTGGGGATCCTCGCCGTGACTCACCACCCGCAGCCACGGCTCAACCACAACTGTAACTTTCCAGTTTGCCTCAGAAACAGGGGGGAGGGCAGGATGGAGGGGGAGGAAGAGCTGGAAAATGTTAGGAAAAGGCAGCAAAGGCTCTAAAGAGGCCAGAGGCAGCTGAGAAAAACAACAAACCGTCCTAGCAGGATACTAACATTTTAACAAGAATTCCTTTAATTTAATCACAGTAAGATTCACCAAGAGGAGGAAGAAACAGAAAGCTTCATCTGAGCCCTTAATGAAAAAATCTTCACACTATGGGCCAGTGCTCCTGCAATTAATTCCCTTTGGTGGAGTTTCCATGTGCACCTCCGGAGTCAGAGCTTTCACGCCTTGGCATTTGCAGTGCAACCAAAGGGACGGCGGAGATTAATTTGCTTTAATCTTCTCCATCTTCCTCTGATGTTTGTGGCATCGCAGATATTGCCACAGCCACTCTCTGAGACATCCCAAGTGAAAACACGAGAGGCAGCAGGAGGCTCTGTCGGTGAGAGCGGCATCCATCCGTGCCCCTGTCTCATGAGACCCCCAGGGCGCTTGCAGGGGAACTTGGGGCACGATATTCACAGTGGGCAGGGAGATTTCACAGCTGGTAAGTGCTTTCCTTGCCCTGCCCTACAAATAAAATTAACTCATTTGGGGTTTACGTGGAAGCAGTTTTTACTGCCACTGAGCTCAGCCATGGTGCGGAGCAGCCGCACTCAGACAAT
This sequence comes from Atrichornis clamosus, assembly GCA_013400975.1. Lineage (NCBI taxonomy): Eukaryota > Metazoa > Chordata > Aves > Passeriformes > Menuridae > Atrichornis > Atrichornis clamosus. The sequence continues at coordinate 42,071 of WBMZ01006655.1, forward strand.
ACAAATGACACGTCCTAAACGGCACTTTTTAAAGGCTCAAAGCAAGCTTGTAAAGATTTTATTTGGATATGAGGCTGTAATGAATAAAGGAGTTGGCACTGCCGCCCTCCGCCACCCTCCAGGAGCCCTGTCTGCCTTCCTGAAGGGAACGCGCCAGGGAGCAGCGGCCGTGACGCCGGGCCCTCGGTGCCTGGGCAACCACGGCACAGGGACTGGGGCACAGGGGTCGGGGTGCGAGGCTTGGGGCTCGGGGCACAGGCAGAGGTGGCTCCGACGGGATCTCCTGCTCCCCCAGCTCAGGGAGCAGGGCTCGGGGCAGCTCTCCCCTTCACAGTGGGGGTGACAAGGTGCCCCGCTTTCAGGCTTGCTGCTTTGAAAAGTATCTTAACAGGAACATGTTTTGCATTTAACGATCTTCCTTGGGAAAAAAGCAGGACACAGGGATGCTGAGTGCCCAGGGAGGGATGTCCTGAAGCCCTTGTCCAGGACTGCTGGAGTGGCTGTGCGGTGACCTGCTCCAAGCCTGGCTGCCCCCCCACGCCACGCCCCGCTCCCTGGGCAGCTCCTGCCCCCCCCAGCCTCCCCAGCACAAAATCCAGCACTGCCCTTTCCCAGACGCCCTTCCCAGGCTGCACACGGTGATTTCACCAGCTAATCCCGGGCAACTGCTGAACCATTGTCTGCCCAGCGCTGAGCTAGGATATTATGGCTGGGAAAACTTCCTTCCGATCTGCAAGCTGTGTGAACAGAACTTGTTTAAAATAGCTGCTTTGACAAACAAACAGAGCCAGCTCCATTTCCATCAGCATCTCCCCTCCTCAAACATCAACATTTGCATTTTGGTAATGGGAGATGGCCTTTGGAGCAACCACAGCCGTGGCCATGCAGATCCTCGCCAGCATTGCTGGCAAAGGGCAGGAGCGAGGAAGATGCTGAACAGCCAATTTGGCCAGTGACAGAATCCCTGGCATCCCAGCAAGGCTCTGACAGCAGCCGCTCCTGAATCCTGGCCCCACAGGGTGCCTGAGTGGTGAGAGGCACCTCGGGCACCTCAGGAAAGGGCTGGTGTTCCTGGGTACGTTCCCTGGGATGGAAAGGAGTGCTGCTGTCAGAAAGCCCATGAAGCACAAAGCATCCCGAGGACAGACTTTGAAGTCCACGTTGTTTTCATTTGAATGTTATTATTTTAAAAGTCACTTGCATGTTTTCTGGTAAAACAGTTTGCTGCAATATCTCCTCTTCTCCTCCCGCTCCAAGCAGAACCCAATGGGAGCACACGTGGGGCCTGACCATGTGCATGGGATGGGATGGAGATAGTTGTATCATCAAAAACCTCTGCAAGTGAGCAGGGTGGAGGTGGGGACTGCATCCCGGGCACTGTGATGCTGTCAGGCCTAGGTGACCCTGGGTGCCCAACCTGCCATCTCCCGGAGCTGGGGGTGGATCTGAAAAAGGGCAGGAACTCTCTGGGTTTCTAGCACGGTGTAGCCTTGCTGCAGGCAGTGCAGAGACAGAGGCAAGAAGTTCTGTGAAAGGGGGAGAAGGCCAAGTGTCTGGGTCGGTCTGCAGCTGCTGCCGGTGCTCGGGGTGCCGTGGGGCCAGGCCGCCTGCCTGGCAGCACAGCCCTGCACAGCCAGCACAGCTGTCCCCACGGGCAGAGCCGTGCTGCCATGGTGCTGCAGAGAACTGAGCTACATCTAGAGGTGTTTGATAAAGCCAAACAGTTGGGCTTGTCCAAAAATGAAGCAGCACGGCGTTGTGATGGGCAGAAACCCAGGAGTGCTGCGCTGCCTCTCCAAGCTGGTTCTTGAGAACAAAGGGTGTCCTGTGCTTTGGAAACCACTTTCACTGACTTGTAAACCCAGAGGATCCCTGCTTAGCTGGAAACTACCCCTCCAACAGAGAAAATTAATTATGTCCCAAAGACAGTGCAAGAAGCAGTGAGGAGGCCAGCTGGAAGCAGTCTGAGTCCTTTCGCACCCAGGGCCAAGTTCCATTTCACAGAACATCAGTGGGTGCTTAGACTGCGATGCCAAAGTAACCAAGGTCTGTCCCGGGTGCAGACAGCTGCCTTCACGGAGAGGAGAAAATCCAGGCCTCTGGATGGTGCTCCCCGAGCAAACGGTTCCCTCCCTGCTCCGTGTTTGTGATGGATTTGGAGTGCACTGCCCTGAGCCACAGCACAGGCAGGCCTGTCCCTGAGCCCTTTTGGGGACAGTGGGGCTCACCAGGCAGAGCCAGCCCCAACGCCCAGAAAGCCCCAGCGAGGAGGAGCCGGTTTGGGACTGGGTGACCGGGACTTGGGGATCCTGCTGACCATGGGTGGCAGCCACGAGGGTCTGGGGAAGGCAAGGGGGGCTGCCTAGTGGGGTGGTGAGCAACTGAGTGCACCAAGTCCCTTAGCCCTTGGTGAAGGGTGAGTGTGGCCATGGGACATGCTTTCAGCCCTGGGGACTGCGGATGGACTGGCAGAGAGCTGTCCCCAGGGTCTGTCATCCACCCAGATCAAGACAGAACAGGAGCCTCACTGAGGGAGATCATTTCACTCCAGTAACAGCCCTTGAGGGCAGCTCCTGCTGGTGCCAGTGCTCTGTTGGGTGACACTGTGTACGGCTCATGCCATGCGCAGCAGCCCAGGATAGATGCGTGCAGCCTGCTCCTTTCCACACTGAGACAGCAGCACGTCCCTGCAGACACGGTGAAGAATGTGTGAAGTGATGCAGCAGTAGAGTGAGGAGGGGCCTGGGGACAGCCTGGGGGACACCACCATCCTTGGCTGCAGTTGTGTGTCAGGGATGGTCCCTGCTCAGCCTGGATATCTCAGCTCCCTGCATCCCTCTCCGCTGCAGCACCAGCCCTTTGAGCAGAGCCTGCCATGTGGTATGGAACCATCTCTCCCGGGAGCGAGCGAGGCAGAACGGGTCACTGGCACAGGTTCAACACAGCTCCTCTGAGTCCATCCCTGCACAGCTCTCAGGCTCCAGCACAGGCAGGCAGCCTTGCCACGAGCTGGGGAGGCCTCGCGCCGTGCGCTGCCTCCCCTGCCAGCAGCGCTCAGGTTACACTTGACATAGTGAAGTGGCTGCAAAATGGATTTAATTTATTTACTTTTTAAATGTAATGGTGGAAAACAAAACATGTTGCAAAAGTTGTTTGTTTCGTACCAGCTCTGCACAGACCCACTGCAGAAGGAGTGGCTCCTGGCAGCTCAGCTCTTCGGAGACCAGCGATTGCTGGGCTGACACGCTGTGCCAAGGACCAGACGGCTGCTGGAGACACCCTCCCTCCCCAGAGGCTGCGCCGGGCATGGCCAGGCCTCGGAGCAGACCAGCTCCCCGGCCAGGGTGCCTGTGACCACAGAGGCTCCTGGGGCCGCTGGGATGCAGACTCGATGCCAGGCAGAGCCTGAGCAAATGATGCAGAGGGGCTGTCAGTGGGGGCAAGCTCCTGCAGCACCCTTGGGCCGTTCTGCCCCATGCCTGCTGCCTCTAGACTGGGCATGGGGCAGGGACAAAGAGGGATTGGGCCTGTCCAGCACCTCTGGGGAGAAGGGGCACCCACCAATGCAGCTGGCACCTCCCCAGGCAGGACAGGGTGTGTGGATGGGGTGGGAGTCATTGGCAGGGCCCACCCCTCCCACCAGCAGCAGGGGCAGCTGCTCTGGCGAGGGGCTCAGCAGCGGTGGGGCCAGGGCTGGTGTGTCTGGAGAGTCTGGCCCCGTGATGCACCCCGAGGCACCACCCCCCTTGGACCAAACTTTCCCGTGGCACCGTCAGCGCTCAAAATTTATGAGGGACCACCAAGCCTGGGCATTGTCAAGCACCTAATTGAAAACACTGTAAAGACAACACGGCAACATGGCCTGGGAGCCGGCGCTGATGGCCACCCAGGTGCCTCGGGGCACCAGGATCCCAGCACAGCATGGCTGGTGTGCAGTGACAGTGCCACGCCAGGATCCCACTTGGTGGGCACTGCCTGGCTGCGGGTCCATCCCAGTCAGGCATCTGTGGGAAGGGGAGAGGCCCCAGGGAAACCTCCACAGATGTGCTGCCTCCCACGCAGGAGGGTGCTCTTTCTTCCCAGAACTTTGGTTAGAAGATACTCATGAGTTAATTAATCCTGGAGTTTTTAAGCAGAGACATATTTATGAGCCCTGTAAGAGGCTGGGGCCTGGAGAGACATTTCTTTATTCTTTCTCCAGCTCAGCTGAAGGAAACCATAAGGGGAAAGAGCGACTGAGCCACGAAAGCATGGAAGATGGACTTTGGGCTGGTGATGGGGAAACAAACCCCAACTTGCCAGGATGGGAACAGTGGCCAAATGACAGCTCCCTTCCCTTTCCTTTGTCTCCTCATCCTTTGTCTCCCCTTGCTAGAACCCGGTCGATGGGTACCAGGGTATCTTCAGTTTGAAGTGCAGATCTGAAGCCCACATGTGGTTTGAGTATCCACCATGAACCTCCCCAGCTCCTTCAGCTGGAGGGAAGATGTCATGGTCTCATTTGTCTCCTTCCCTGACATCTGTAGGGAGCACTGACCCCAGAATTCCAGCTCCCTGTGCCAAGGAGATCTTTTGTCTCAGGAGATCCAGGACATGGCTGTGAGCAGGTGGAAGCTGCTGATGCCAGCAGCCCAGGGAGCAGAGTGCAGCAGTGCTGAGAACATCAGCCAAGACACCGATGTAAAACAAGAGTGGAGAACACATCCACTGTGCTTTTCCTGAGCTCTGCTGCATCAAGCAGCTGAGAAAATATGTGATGGGGACAACCAGATGCTTTCCTGGGCAGGACACATTTTTCCAGGCTAAAAACTTGGAACTGAGGCTATTTTGCTTTACCCCTTTCCTCAGAGTAAGCTGCTTATGGGATTCCCTGTCTCTCTGCAATCACCAGTTTATCTATCCACCTCAGATGATGCTTCCTCAGCTTTACAGCGCATCTTGGCCAATAGCAGTGGAGAAATGTGGCCACCACATGTTGGCAGCAATTGAATCCTGGGCACATTTTTTCTCTGTGCAGCCTTTAAGCTGTGGGAACCATTTCAAAGGAAACCATTCCCCCTATAACATGCTTGTGATCTGAAGATGTCTATTTAGATGGCAGCCCGGCATTAATTTAGCAATTCACTACAGAGTTTGGCGTGATGTTTAAAGCACTAAAATAAATTGTGGTGAAGTCGTTTCCCTCAAACCAGATTGTGTGGTTTACATTATTTGTCAACCTTAAGTACAACTGGCATGTTTGTATCACTCATGCAAAGCCCCATTGTGCCTCTCTAGAAGGGGGAAGAATCCGCACAGAAATGCATCCAAGTTCCTGCCCCGGCAGTTTCATGTCCCTGGGAGATCTGCCCTGGAGGCACGCAGCCCAACCGGCTGGAAGAGAGCCTGGGCTTTCCTCAGGATGATGGGTGTTAAGCGCAGGCTCATATAGGTTATATTACAAAGGGCCGGTTTAATCAGAGGCAGATTTGCGCGCTCTGCCTGCAGTGCCTAAAATCCACCGAGCCGCGATGGCTTCGACACGCACACGCGAGCGCACACACGCACGTTGCCATGAGAAGGGGGCTGTGGGTTAACCTGGGCGGCTGCTTGCCCACCGAGGAGGGTGCCCACGGCCAGCACTGGTGACAGCCTGCCCTGCTGCCCCACGCTCGGTGGCCTCTTGCCCTGCCCAATGTGCCCAGGGGACGGTCGCGGCCAGAAACTGCAGGGAGGGAAGGGACAGGTGACGGGAGGCTGCCCCGAGCTTCTCGGGAGCCCGGCGGGGATCTGGGGCTGACTTCTGGCCGCTCCTCTCTCTCCGAGGGGCTGGTTTGTTGATATCCCAGCCACGCAGAGAGCCAAGGGGAGCCGGGACGGGCTGCAGGCGGCCGGCCTCACGCAGGGGACACCTCGAGAGGTGTTTGCCCCCGTCCAGGCGGAGATGTTGCCCTAGCCTGGCTGGAGCACCAGGCACCACTGCGGGGTTCCCGGTCGCGCCGGCCATGCCTGGCTGTCCCTGCCGCCCTTGGCTGTCCGTGGTCCGTGTTCCGTGGGGACGGGTGCAGGGTCAGGCGGGGACAGCACGGCGGCACTTTCGCCAGCGCCGCCGGGAGCAAGTTGGCGGGGCGTGCTGTGGTGCTGCGCCTGCCCCTGGGCGAGCAGGCGGGATCTCGCCTGTGATCTCAGCGCTTTATCCCTTCCTTCCCTCAGTCCCTGCAGCCAGAGAAATCCCCGGATGGCTGTCACAGCTTTCCGCACACAAGCTGGCTGGCAGCGTCGAGGGTGTTTCATTCCTCCACCTCCCAGCGACTCCCTGATGCCAGAAGATCCATCCCGCGGGAAGCGGCGGAGGCTCCGCACTGACACAACTGCACTCGCACATCTCCTCCAGCCCCTGGCAGCTGTCGCATGGTCCCGGCCGAGGGTTCTCCCTACCCCGCTGAGCCCCACCCCGGGGCGCCGGCACCACGGGGCAGGTCTGCTCTGCAGGGAAGAGGCGACCTCCCTGCCCTCCTCCTGGATGGTCTCACCACAAGCCCTTAGGATCACTATCCAAAGGCCAAGGTTCTGCTGTTCCCCTCTTCCCGCCCCTCTCCCACGCCACCTGCGCCCTCCGCCGCAGGTCTCTGTGTCCTGCCCGGAGCACGTTCCCCGCCGTGCTCCCGGAGCAGCTTGGCAGGCGTGTGCCCTCCATGTTCTCCCCGCGGCAGCTCCTCAGCGGCATTTCTTCTGCAGTTTTTCTGAATTGTAAGAGACACCCAATTTTCTGGAAATTAAATTCAGACAACGAAAAAAGCTTTGCTGCTCCCCAGAGCCGCCTGTGTGTGCTCTGGCCATGAACATGTTTGCGCTTTTATTGGGCGATGGTAGACACTCCTTTGCTCGAATGGGAATTCCAGCGGACAAGCAGAAGCTGAGCCAGGCTGGGCAGATATCTGGCAGCACCGGCTGCAGCCCGTGGACGCAGATGCCCGTCCCCTCTTGTCCCAGGTGCCCGGGCAGCGCCTGTCCTCGGCAGCGCCTGTCGATGAGACTGCCCAGAAGGGCTGCACAAAAGCTCCCAGCCACGGCATTAAGTAATTGTCACATTTTTCTTCTGTAAGGATTAACGTTCCTGCTAACCTTGCAAACCTTCATTGAGCCATTGTCACCCCCCGAAACGCGGCACAATCGCCAAGGGATTAGGGTGTCTGCGGAGCAGCCTGTCCCCGCTATTGTGCGCTCCGGGCGGGGGGAGGAAATCCTGCGACATCAGCCGATGAGTTCCTGCGGCGGGGACGCCAAATTCACTGCCGGCCGGGCACACGGCAGCCCCGGGGGAGCCAGGGTCCGAACGCCTGCGGTGGCACCTTGGAGCTGTCCCTGCAGCGGGTGGGTGGCCGGGAAGCTGTCTGGGCTGGTGGCACCCGCGCTCGGGGCTGCCCTCCCAGCACAGGCAGCCCCTGCCATGGGCACCAGGGAGCCAGGCAGTCCCCAGCCCTGTCCCCTCCAGGCAGCAGGTCTTCCCGCTCAGCTTTGCCAGTGACTGGGCTCTTGGGTGCTGAGGAAATCCCATAAAAATTTAACAGGAAATAGAGAGCCATAAAGGGAAGTTCCTGGGATTTTTTGTCAGCAGTTGGCAATGCCCTCTGTGTGCACTGTGCTCAGGCACCTGGCAGCCACAGTGGGACTCTGGCCAGGCCAAACTGGATTAGCAGCTCATTTCCAAGGCCCTCCCTTTGGAGCAGAGGAGCATGGCAGCAGCAGACCCGATGCTCTTGGGAACAGGACTCCAGATTCTGCAGAACTCGGGCTTGCAGACAGGCAAGACAGGCAGAAACTGTATTCCAAGGATGCAAGAGGAAAAGCGAATGCTAAAGCAAACCCAAGATTTATGCATGTAGGTCCCAGGAGGGTCCTACAGAGCTTATAAATGACAATACATATTGTCATCCCAGCCCCCATGCTCGGTAGCAAAGGAAAAGGAGTGGGAAGTGTCTCCAGCACTGGGGCTATTGCACAACAACAGAGAATGGAAAACAACCTCATCTGCTTCTCCCCAGCATCTGGGCCCTGCATCAGCATCCCCACTCCCATGGTGCTTTCCCAGGAGACAGAACCATTCCCTCTGGAGAGCTGTGAGGAGGATGGGGAGAGGAGAGTCCAGAGTGTGGTTCACAGGAAGCGGAGCCTGGCATTCTGTTGGGCACAGTTTGGGCTGCTCAACCAGTAAACACCAAGCACCAGCTCCAGCCCTCTGCCCCACGCAGATAAGGACTCCTCCAGCCAGGACAGAATGAAGTCTCCATCATGGATGTCTCTGAGTCCTGCGGGTGTTCATTTCTGGCAAAGGGTTGGAGCAGGCTCATGGGGAGGTTGGACTGGGGCTGGTCTCCTGCTGACCTGCCCCAAGAGGATCTGTCATGACAGAAGTGGCATCTGGATGCCCCAGCCCAGCAGGATCTGGACTCGCCAGCCCTTTGGCAGGGCACTCAGTGTTTGGAAGCCAGGACTTGTGCATTGTTACTGCTGTGCAGTGGGATTTCATGGCAGCTTTTCATAAGCTTTGCACGTGTTTGATAGTACAAATAGGAACTGAACCTCCCCACAAGTGACAGCAGCCTGGCTGCCCAGGGCCCGCTGGGGCTTGAAAGGAAGATGTCTGTTCACATTCAGAAACTCTCTGTATTCCCTGGGCACATGGGAACAATTTGGCTTCTCTTCTGTGGTGTCATGGCAGGGGAAGGGTTTCTCACTCTGCCTTGAGGACATACAGGTGATCACAGATAGAAAAAGAGCACTCCTAAAGCAGACAGCAAACCAGAGCTCCTCTGTTAAATCCTGCAGTGGGAGCTTTCTCTGGACACCTCTGCTGAAGGCAATACATGAGCTTTGCATTTTGATCTGTTTTGCTTCAGCTGAAGTAACTTTGAGAAACAAGTCCTGCAATGAGGCTGGCTCTTCTTGGTCTCATGTCCTGAGGCTAAAATTAGTGCCTGTGGACAGGAAAGCACAGTCTGGGGTTCTCAGTCTCCCTGTGCCTCTGTGGGTTTCTTATTGAACCCTCCTCAGACCATCTCTCCTGTTCCATCAGGGTGTCCATTTCCAAAAAGCAGGTGGTGACTGTGGTGACCAGGATCCATCCTGAGACATCTGGAAGGGAGGCTGATCTTCAGGAGGTAGCAGCAGATGAGCTTAGTGCCTGTTGAAAATTAGGCTCTGCCTATATTGTACTTGAGATCCTGGCTTTGGAAACACAAGAAGCCACAAAATTCTCCATCTTCCGAAGGCGGGAGGTGGTGATGCCCCTGCTTTGCTGGCCTGGCTCGTTCTGCGTGGGGCAGATTGTGTCCACGCACGTGCAACGGCTGCAGTGAAATCGGGAAAGTTTCACTGGATTCATTTTTTACCAGAAAAGGTCGTGAGGTCCGGGATGGGTGTTCCTCCCTGGGAGCAGGAGTCGGCTGATGCCAGCGCAGCCCCCATCGCGGCGGTCTGAGCCACCGCAGTCCCCGCTTTGCTGGCTCAGCGTGACCCATGGCTATTGGCTATTCCGGAGATGGCTTCCATGAGGACTTTTTTTTTTGGGTAAAAATGTTGAACAATTCTGGTTTCATCCCCATGTGGAGCGGGAAAAATTTTGAAATCTTGAACATTTTTGAGGGCTTAAAAACAATTTCCCACCCAGTTATAGCCACCAGTCTCATCAGGATGTGTTTGAAAACCCTCCAGCAGGAGCTGAGCAGAGCTGGTCTCAGCTGGATACCACTCTCGACGAGAAATGCCGTGGTGAGGGGTCATGTTTCTTCAGAAAAAAAGTATCTTCAATAGCTCAGGAAGTTATTAGTGTCTGCTAACAATAAGAGCTTTGGATTGATTCAATAGATGCTCATTTTAATTGTAAAATGCCAGTAATGAGAAATGTGCCATCCAATGACTCATTTTTCCCTTGTAAAAATTATTGGACATTTTTATTAGTTTTACAAATGACAGGACCTCGTATTTCTGAGAACACTTTATACAAGCCTTGCACAAGCCCACTCTCATAAAAGCGTGTCTGTGGTGACATCCAGAGCCACAAGAAGGGGAGCGGTAGAAAGGCCCAAAGTGGTGAGGACAGCCCACAAGTGGAACTGGCAGGACCGAACCCCAAGAGGGTGGGAAGGGGTGGATACAGCACCGGAGACATGAGCCCCGGCACTCCTTCCCAGCAGTGCCTTTCTGGAGAGGCACGGGGCAGGCAGGGGGATGGGTGCCAGCCGGCGCCCGGAGGTCTGCCCGGCGCGGAGCCCCGGCTCGGGGCAGCCGCCGCGGCGCTGAGCGGCCGCCTGGGCGGGCGATGTGCGGGGCGCAGGGAGGGCAGGAGCCAGCCCCGGCCGAGCAGAGCTGAGCCAGGTAAGCGCCGTCCCACGGCACCGGGCAGAGCGGGACCACGGAACCTCCTCCTGCGCTCCCACGGAGACGCTGCTTCGCGCCGCTAACCCAGCGCCCGGCGTGATCCATCCTGGCGTTATCTGTGCTGGAGACAGCCGGGCCCCGGTGCGCGGTGAGCGCAGAGCTCGCCTGCCCTTGGTTTGTAAGAAACACGATAAGGGGTCAAGCGCGGCCAGGGAGCCGGGGGCAGGGGCACCGGGACAGCCCGGAGCAGCGCGGCTGCAGCAGCAGCTGTGCTGGACCGTGGCTGGACGGGCTGGAGGGGAGCGCCAGCAGCACGTTCCTCCTGCTCCCGAGAACAGCAGAGCTGCTTTGGCCAGACTGTGCTCTTTTAAAAAATCCAAGCGATTTCTCATGGAGAATTAATTTGTACAAAGGGAAGCAACAGTTTTAGAGAATTTGTCATTTCAGCATTTCATTTCCTCTCCCTTGCTGACATTATTTGTATTTTTGTTTACATCTCCTCATGGGAAGTCATCTGTGACTCTGCATAGTGTACCGTGAACTGGCATGATATGACATAATGCCAGAGCTGAGATAGCCCAACACTTCTATTTTAGTTTGTAGGATATTTTAAACTTTATGTTATCCAGGAAATTTCTGAAATATTTGTCTTAATTCCAAGCCAGAATGAAAACAATTTCTGAAATGTCGGAAGTTCCCATGAAACAAGTAGCGAGAGCTTCCAGCTCTGCCACCGTACGTGACAGGGTGGCTGCTGGGGAGGCCCCAGCCTCGTGCAGGACGGTGTCAGTGGGCACTGGGGAGCAGGGAATGGGTTTCAGTGCACCAGCCCATCCCAGGAGGGACCTGTGGTCGCTTTACAAACCCTCTCTGGTTTGTGAGGTACCAGCCTAGAGAGGGAGAGGCTCAGCAGGGCTGCAGGCAGGAGCCTGCTCTGAGCCACCAGCCCCAGCGCCACATTCGCCAAGGCTGAGCTGCCGTGGGACAGGCAGGGCTCTGTGGGGCCGCAGGAAGCCGGCGTCCACGTCTGTGTGTCTGGGTAGAAAGTGCTATCAGGTTCCCAAAGTCTTTGCCTTTGCCTCTGTGCTGAGACACTCAATCCTCAGAGCTTTGTTTTGTGTACTCTGGGAACCGACAATTTGTAAAGACATGCTGCTGGGCTAATCCTCCATCAGCTCCTGGAGCGGAGACCAGCTGGATCTGGCAGCTGCCTCCCTTCTCCCACTTCAGCCCGCTAAAGCAGTGAGTGTCTGCAACCAGTAGCTCACAGGTTTTGACTTATACGCAAAGCAGAGCAGCAGCTTTCCCAGCCGGCAACCGGGGCTGCGCAGGCACCTCGCCCTCCGCCAGCACAGTGACCGCCAGGCAGCGATGCTGGCCATGCCAGCGAGGTGTGTGTGCCACACGGGTCCTGCGGGTGATGCCAGCCTTGGTGCTGAAATCATCTTGGCTCTCTGCTGGCCTCAGCTGTTGCTATGCCCTGGAGATGCTCTCAGGGAAGGGAGCTCTTTCCACAGCACGGTTTGCTGTTGCTCCACGCCACAAGCTGATGCGTCAGGGAAGCGATAAAATTAGACTCTAAAAAGATACCTTCCTCTTTGCATGCAGGAAACCTCGGGAAGGGGCAAAGGCCGAGGGTTCCTTGCCCATCACCCCATGCAAAGAGCTCCCCCACAGCACAGCGGGGTTCCCTTTGTTTGGGGGACCCTGGGAAACTGTGGGAACGGAGTGTCTGTCAGACTCGTCCCTGGAATATGGGATCACCCTGCAGCCCTCAGTGGGAAGGCACCTGTGCCATTGCTTGGCATGCACAGGGCCTCAGATTTCAGGAAAACTCATTTTGAAGCTACTTGGGGTCTGTCAGAGCAAATGATTTGCAGTTTCAGCAGCCACTTGGTCCTGCTTTAACCCTGGGAAAGCAACTGTGCTACAAATATTTACCTGATGAGGTAAACCATCAATATCCTTGAAACTTACATTAAAAAATACTGGACTAGAGCATCTTGTGGGTTTCGCTTTCTTCCCCTGCTGATTTGTTTCACAATATGCCAGAAGCATGGCTTGAGTTAGGGCTTTGGCAGGGGCTTTCATCATGATTGATATAGTGGAGGATAGAAAAGAAATTTGGTTATCAGAGGATGCCAGAACTCAACTTCCTAGCACATACATTCAATAATGCAAAAGTTCTCCTTTAAAGGTCTCCTTAGAACAAATCCCAGTCATCACAAGACCCGTGGAGATAAATTAAATTACATTTTAATAGTGGAGAACTCATTCCTGGGCCAGGCGCAGCAGTGAAAGTATGTTCTCTCTTAGGCAAAAGCAGCCTCATCTCCCATCAAAATTCTGAATGTTACCATATGAAAAACTTAATTGGAAATGAAACCTCAAAGCTCCCAGGGCAGAGGCACCATGAGAGGCCGCCCCACCTCTTGCCGCACTGCCCCAGCACCACTCTGGCTGCAGTCTCGCTTGTCCTGCCTGGCGCTGGGATTGGTGTGTTCTGCTCTGCCTCCTGAAAAAGCCAGGCTTGAGCCATCTCTTCCTCAAGCTGTCGCCCTGCAGATTAAAATACACACAAATGCAGGCACGGGGGTCTAGGGTGGCTGGTGTGCACACCAAGCGCCACAGTGTGGGGTGACGGGGGTGCTAATTCAGAGGGGTGATGGGAGGTGATGGGGGTGGTGATGCAGGGCCACGTGAGGTGATTCGGGGTGATGATGAGGGGTGCAGGCTGGACCAGCCTCGCCTCAATGTCCTGTGTGATGAACGCATCCAAAAACTGAAGGGGGAGAAAAGGCAGAAAGAGAGAGGGCAGAGCTGCCGCAGTGGTACTGCCGCTCCCTCCCACCAAGGAGGCATGTCAGCCTTTCACTCCTCATTGTCCCCATCTCGGCCTCCCTTGCCCTGGCCCCAGGAGCTTCAGCCTCACTCCCTGCCCATCCTCCTCCATCCCGGCCTCATCCTGTGGTGCTGGGCTGGGCCTCACTCTTCTCCATGTCTGTACAATGACCAAAACCCCCGGGCAGAATTAGCTCCTTGCTCAGCGCTGCATCCAATTAATTATATAGTTTAGGACACAACATGTAGACATTTCCCATCCACACCAGTGAAGCTCTCAGCTCTGCTGGAAACCTCTGTAGGGCTGCTGCATGGCAGAAGGTGGCTGGGCACGGGCCAAGACGTGCATCCTCGGCACGGGCACGGGAGAGTCACAAGCTGTAATTAAAGTAATTACAGGTGTTCTGCAAACGGCTCAGAACGCAGCAGAACGAGCACATTGCTACAGCTTTTGCTGCACAAGTATCCCCTCCGCGTGTTTTCAGCTGATCTGTTCAGCTGGTTTCAGGGCAGTGATGCTCCTGGGCCAGCCTGAACACGACGCTGCCCAGGGGGCACGTGTCTGCTGTTAGTGAGGACACACGGACAGGCACTGCCCGCCCTTCGCTGTTGTGGCAGTACAACCCAGAGCACCAGCATCAGTGCTGTGGGCCAGCAGGAACCTCCAGCTCATGCCTGGGGGATTCCCAAACCACCCCAGGGTCCCAAAACCACCCCAGGTTCCTCCTGCTGCAACCTGCTCTCTGTAGGCACAGCTGGGCCAACAAGGAGCCCTGTGTCACTCCCAGTGCCAGCCCAGGATCCAGGGCTCTGCTCTCGCTGTGGCAGGTGACCCATGGGCACTTGGGACTCCTGAGGTCACCAGCCTGTCCCCACACGGTGATGGGAACCCACAGCAATTACGGGCTTCCTGCATGTCCTGCCTGTGGGGTTTTGTCACACATGATGTCCCACATCTGGGACTCACCAGTTGGAGATGGCAATGCTATTTCCATGTCAAACTGTAGCTTTTTTACCCCCAGCCGTTCCAGGGCTTACAACTATTGTGTGGGGTTTTTAATGTTGCAAGAATTTATATTGGGAAAAAAGTGCTTTTTTTTTTTTTCCTCAATGCCTTGGGAAATGTCATCCAGCAGGAATGTTCCCAAGAGCTGATCATGGCCGAGAGAAGGATGGGCTCGAACAGGGGCTGCATGCCCAGCTCCCATCCCTGTCCCCAGTCTCCTGGGACTGNTGCCTTGGGAAATGTCATCCAGCAGGAATGTTCCCAAGAGCTGATCATGGCCGAGAGAAGGATGGGCTCGAACAGGGGCTGCATGCCCAGCTCCCATCCCTGTCCCCAGTCTCCTGGGACTGGCTCACTGGGCTGTGGCTCCCTTGGGTGCTCCATCCCTGCTCCCCAAACTCTGCCCCACGGTCCTGGGGGACCTCTGCAGCAGCAGCAGCAGAGGCAGAAGGGAGGGAGCAGATGCCTGCAGAGGGACAAGCTGCTCACAGAGCTGCTCCTGCTGCAGAGGCTCTGAGTTTCATGTCCTCTTGGCTGTGCCAGTGGCCTCTTCCACTTCCAGCTCTGGATGGAGTTTACAAGAAATGCTGGAAGTCCCAGCCCTGTGGTGTGTCATCATTCAAACTTCTCTTTAATAGCATCCCAAAGTAATTTATTTTTCCCAAACATCAAAGCCCCCCGAGTGATGCTGGGAGAGGCAGGGCTTCCCCCCAAGCCCCAGGGGCTCCCGCACCCCCCTGCCCTGCTCGTGGGGGCTGGACACCCTCCTTGACTGTCCCAGGCAGAGCCGTGCTCTCAGGTGGGGCCGTGGAGCCAGGGGAGGCAGAGCTGTGACACTGCACGCAGGATGAGAAGGCAGACCTTGCCCCTGAAAATACAAGTGAGGTGTATATTGATTGCCCTGCTGAGAGGGTGCTGATACCTTTTCCAGGCTCAGCATCACATCACAGACCACTTTCAAAAGACTCAGGAGCAGGTACCAAGGGAAAAAGAACAATGAGGAGAAAGAAATAATGAGAAGATGCAAGTCTGCATCTTCTCCTCTACAGCCAGGATCCTGAGCTGCCCTCCACCCTCCAGTGTGCCAGGGGACACTGGCGATGCAGGCAGAGCATTTCCTCAGTGGGACCTCTGTGCTCAGGGTGTCCCCCTGCTCCCCAGCACTGCTGTCCTCCCCAGCTGCAGGAGATTTGTAGAGGGAATTTAACAGAAAAATTGCAGCAGCTCCTGCCTCTACAAATACAACGTGCTGCTGTCCCTGCCAGCGCTCCATGCTGGTTTGCCTCAAGGAATCTGTGAGATCCATCCTGCTGTGATCTGTAACAATATTGGGATTAAATTAGCTTCCCTGAGCTGCAGAGAGGTCAGTGTGTAAGGCCCCTGGTTAATCCAGCAGGCCAGAGAGAACAGAAGCCTCCCTGCACTGGGAAAGGAAAACAACGGGGTCTGTTTGCAATCCGTGGAGCTAATTCAAACAGCATTCCTCAAACAACAGGGGAAAAGGGCCTTCGGAGCAAATGGGAAAAGAGCGTTTCCCAACATGCGCATAACATTGCTCCTTGGGGAGCGGGGAAATGTCCAGACAGCACAGATGAGGTGTCAGAAAACCTGGCAGGCACGAGAAAGGGGTCTGAAGAGCCAGGCAGCTGGTGGGGCACACAGGAAGTACCCCCTGCCCAGGGCATGGTGAGCCTGGAGCAAGTCAGTCCTGCCAGACCCCTCCTGACCTGCCCACGGGGAGCGGGGGTGTGGGCAGGTCAGGATGGGGCTGCTCATCCCACCCATCTCTGGGGCTGACGGGATCTTCCTCTCCTGCCATCTACAGAGGGTTTTACACTGAAGTCATTCCTATGGCTCTGCAGCTTGTGGCTCTCAGCACCAAACCGGGGTGACAATCCAGGGACGATCCCAGGTGGAGATGCTTCCCCCACAGGCCACTGCCAGGCTGCCGGCACTGCCACCTCCGAGCGCAGCCAGCGAGCTGCACTGACTGGAAGAAAGCCTGGGCTTGCTTGGGAAGCAGAGGCATGCCCGGGTGATCCTATCAGGAAGTCAGCTCCATATCCTCTGGCTCTCACATCTCCCGTGAAAGGCGTGATCCCAGTGCCCCTGTGCCTGACCCCCGGCACAGGCTGTGCAGCGCCTGCCAGGAACGCAGTCACTGCCTTGCAGCCAGAGCGAGTGTTGATGCAGTGAGCACTGGGCACTGGGAGAACCGTGTTCTCAAGGCTCGGGCTGCAGATGTCAGGTGTTACTACAAACAATTGCCCGGGCTATCAGTCATCCTGCAGCAGAGAACCCTTGGAGCAGCAGACCAGAAGAGACCTTGTGTCAAGGCTGGGAGCGTCACAGACACTTCAGGATGTACTTGCTTTCCTTCTGCTTTCTCTGCGAGCGTCTTTTGTACTTTTTGCTTATGCTGAGATACTATCAAAGGCTGATGAGGCACCAGGGATGAGTAATGCACCCTCTGTGCCAGCTGGGAATTTGTAGGCACTGGTAGGGTTAATGTGGGTCTGACAGAAGCTGCGGTGCTGAGTGCTGGATCTGCTGGGTACAGACCTGGGTACACCCCCAGCCCCTCTGCCCCAGCTGCACCTGAGGGACACGGCAGGTCCCGGGGCAGGGTGGGCCTTCCATGGAGACACCTTTCCTCTTGTTGAGAGAGGCAGAGGGGTTTGCAGGGCAGGAAATACAGAGGGGTGAAATTGGACCAAAAAAATGGCAAGTTTTTAATGTAGAGGAGAACCATGCACTTAAAGGGTGCGCTGGGGTATGTGGGGGAATCAGCATTTCCTCTGCAGAAACAGAGAGTGACGTTCTCCCTTCAGCTTTGTGCAGAGCCACTGCACCCATGTCCTGGCCAGAGCAGCCTGGGGAACCTGCTGTGGGTGTCAAGGAATCCTCCAGTCAGAGCTCTGCTTTCAATCTGGAGACACTTGGCATCTTACCCTGCTAAAATGTGGAATTTCATGTCCTTTTGTACAGCAGAGAAACAACCTGTTTAAGATTAATTTCGGATCAGCCTCAACTGCCATTAGCTAAAGAAAACCAGCCTGGTAAATGAGCTCCTGTCAAGAGGAAAGAAATGTAGGACTTGATGCTGGATTTATTGTGGAGGGTGTTAAGGCAGGATTTAATGTGATTTACCATCCTTTGCAATGACACCTCGAGGACCAGGGAGCTCCAAGCATGTCCCTTTCCCTTCAGCCAGACCCACTGTTTTGGTGGCTAATTAGGGCTGTGCCAGTAGCCCCACTGCTGCATCTGGGTCTGTCAGCATTGCCAGTGCAGAGCTCTGTCTTCAGGGTTTATTGCTCACTTAGAAACACTTGCTGGAGACTGAAACTTGATCTAGAGCTGTCAACTGGGGCTGCACCGCTCCGGTGTCAGAAAGGAGAAGGTTTGGCTGTTCAATGCCAGCATAAAACACAGATCTTGGGTTCATCAGATTTTTACTCTTAGTCAACAGGGTGATGTTGTCCCAGAGCAACATTTGATGGTACTTGAGAATCTCCTAGAACAGAAAGCAAAAAAGGTCCAAATATAAATAGAAAAAGGTCTTCAATATGGAGATTTGCAGCAGTGACTGCTCAGTATCTGCCAACAAGCAGAACACATTCACAATGCTTCTGTGAGATAGCAAGGATCTCAGTAATATCATTTACAAATAGGAAATGAGGGACATTTAATGAGGCGCCAAGGAAAATTCAGGATGAATAAAACTTCCATGTACATGAGCATTAATACACACAAACTGCATAGGAAAGGCTGCAGAAAAGATGAGTTTTCCCTTTTGCCTGTTTTGGGTTATTTTGCACCTTTGTGTTCAGAGCAGCCCCCACAAAAGCGCTGTGTACAGCAGAGAGGAAGGCAGGTGTGTGAGGTATTTGTGAGGCTCTCCGAACCCATGCTTGGGGGATGACATGTCCTGTATCCATACCCTTGCCCTCCTGTTCCTCAGGGCTGCCGGGTCCATGCTGAGTCCCACTGAGCACTCCAGGGCTTGTGCCAGCAGCTGTCAGGGATGCTCGGGGACCTGTCCTCAGTGGGGGCTTGTGGGCAGCAGAGTGTTGAAGGGGAACTGCCCTGGCCCCAGCAGGGGATCCAGGAGGCACTCAGGAGCCTTTGAAACAGCCTGTGCCCTACGGCTTCCGGCTCAGAACCCTGTGAGCTTGGGGAGTCTCCCCCAGGAGACTGCCAGGGTCCATGGGCACGTCATGCCGAGGGGCTGGCTGGTGGCTTGTCACACAGCCCTGGGACCACCCACCGGGGCATCAGGGCTCTCATCAGAGCCCCATGGCCACGGGCATCGCATCAGCCCTGCAAGAACGGGGGATGAGTGCCAGTCATGGCTGGACACGCACTGCCACTGGCCATGTGGCACTGCTGGCCCTCGGGAGGCAGGTGCACGCCAGTTCCTGTGTATGGCTTGCACAGGAACGCTGGGGCAGGGTCCAGCATGGCTCCTGGGAGCATCAGCTCCCACCGGAGCCCCGGTGCAAGATCTGCTCATCCCAGCAGGCACAGTGGGTTTCAGGGAAGGTGCCTGAGCCCTGATGTTCCCTGCGCACCTGCATGAAGTGGGGTCTCTCCTGCGTCCATCCTGGACATCCCAGTTCAGGTGCAGGAGGGAAGGGGAGCTGAGAGCACAGGGAGGAGAGCTCTCATACTGGAGGGAAGGTGTCCCAGGCAGTCCCACCACAACCATGCTGCTCTCCTGAGCGGGAGCGTTTCCTCCTGCTGCGCAGCCAGCGATGGAAAAACAACCAGGCTGTGAGCTCTTTGCCTTCATGCCTTCCCCCCTCCAGAGGATAATAAGCTGCTTTTAATATCTGACATGTTTATTAACAGATGCAGTTGTGACAGCTGATGACTTCATATGCCACTTACCACTAAAATGTTAGTAATAACTCGGAATTAACTGTCATAAATAAAAAAGACTACAAAGACAACTCGATGGTGTGTCACTCTGCAGTAATTTACTGAGACCCCGTTGGCTCTGGATGCGAGGCTGGAAGGTCCTTTGTGGAGCTCCAGTCCGGGTTTTGCAACAGTCACAATATTTTGGCTGGATATTGTCTTAGGAGGTGGTACTAGTGGGGTGGAATTCCCTCATGCAGGAGTTTGCACTGGATGCCTTTACAAAGCTGGATACTCTGGTAATAATAATAATAAAAAGCCCCTACCCGGTGGATGGGGATGGAGTCTACGGATGGAGACCAGGATTTATTAATGTGCAAATTGCTCTGATATGATCACATACTTTCTGCTTTGCATACGCAGGGAGCAGCGTGGGCTGATGGAGTAGGAACTAGTCTGAGCGATCTTTACGAGCTGAGATCCTGCACATCGCAGAAGGGTTTGTTTCTCCGTGCAAAACCTGGGACCCTCCTAGAAATCTGCTTTAAAAAATGAGTGACCAACATATCCAAATGCAGCAGACTTCTCCATGAACTCGCCATGAATATGTTTTTCATTTTTTTTGACAGAAACGTGTGTGTAACTTTCTCTGGAGGAACTGAGGATTTTTATAGTTGGTCTTGTAGTATTTTAAATCTCAGAACCCAGTAGAGTCTTTTCTGCAGTGATGAGGGAGTGACAAGTCAGAGGTAAGGGCTTCAGCATGCATGTTTGTGTCGATGGAGCTTTTGCAATGTGGGCTGCTAATGAGGAACGCGAGCCGTGTCAGCATCTGACTGCGGGTTTGCCTTGTGCAACGTGGATAATGAGTTCAGACAATGAGAGCTGTGCGAAATCGCAGCACGATCTGTGGGATCCCCATTCCCTCTCCCCGAGGTGTGTGGGGCTTGCAGGGAAGCTGGGCTGCTGCGTGTGTCCCCTGCCAGGGTGTTGCCTTCCCATCCCAGGGAAGGGGACGTGGAAAACTGGTTGGGATATTGATCAGCTTGCTGGAGCTCGTTTCTGACTCTGGACCAGCCGCGGGGTCCTGCCGGCTGTGGTGCAGTGGGTGGCCGTGCCCTGCTGCCCTCCCACTGATCCCAGAGACAGGGGCAATGGGAGGACGGCACGCTTAAGCTGCTGCTGCCTCTGTGCTGCTGTGGCTACACCCAACCCAGCCTCCTGCCACGCACCCATGGGGGCACGGCAGGCGCTCGGCGAGCGTGGGGTAAGTATGTGATCCGTGGTGTTTCGAATGGGGGATCAGTGGGGAAATGGTTAATAGGGATTAGGGCAGTAGTTAGACGTGGTGTGAGCAGCCGGTGCTGATGTGCAGGGGAGGTGCTGCTGGGTCCAGCGCTGGCTGCTGTGGGTCAGCGAGGGCTCCCGCAGCCGGGCTGGGACGCGGCTCCCCAGCGAGGACGTGGGTCAAGGTGACGCTTCAGCTTCTGTCCTCTGTGCTGACAGAGCCAGGGTGCTGCGAGACGTGGGTGTGGGTGACTGAGGAATGGTCGCCCCTGGGCTGCTGGAGTGTTTTGTAGCCTCAGACTGTGTGTGTCCACTTGAACGGCCCTGGGGACAAGGAGGGGTGTGCAGGTGATGTGGTTTGGGTTTGAAGAGGAACCTTACGGTAAAAGGCATTAAAATAGGGTAATACTGACAGAAGAAAGTGCTGCACGACAAGGCATGCGTGGAGCCTCCACTCTCCTGCACAGGGTCAGCAGATACCCGTGCAAAAAATCCTTCCACCCGAAGGTATCTGTGAACTTGGGGCAGGGCTTACAGTGCTGTTTGGGGTTGCCAGGTCTAGGCTGAGATCCCGTGGGGACTGGACACTTGCAGTGAAACGTCTGCCTGGAGGGTTCTCCAGTTGGAATGATTTTGTCTGAAGTCCCATCAGTGACCCTGGAGTGGGTGAGCTCCTGACTCCATCCCCTCATGCCCGCTGTGGAGCCAGGGTTGTGGAGGCTGGGTGGGAGGATGTCAGCAGCAGTGCGGGCCTGGGAATGCCAGTGCCGCAACATGCCTGGAAACCACCCTGGAAAAAAGGCTCGTTTCAGCTGGATCAGCTCCCTGGCCCCTGCGCAGCCGCTGCGAGAGCAGCAGCACCACCCTGAGGGACGCAGCAGGGAGGAGCCGGGGTGCAGAGCACCCGCTCTGGAGGTGCAGGAGCAGTGACCCCCTGAGCACAGCCGGAACGAGCCGGCCATGCCGGTGTGCGCAGGCAGCAGCTGGGCCGAACGTAAACCCCACATTTCCATCATCAGAGCTAGATGTGACCTGGCAGAGCTCTTCCTGCACTGTGAGGCTGGGACTGTGGTGAGCAACTGAGCAGAGGGCCAGGCCAAACCCTCCTGGCCTATGGGGACAGCCCCAGAGTGGGACAGAGGGAACCATGCACCTGAGACAGGTGGCACTGACAGCAGAGATCCTTCCTCTGGGCAGTGTGAGGGTGAGCTGACATCTCCCCAAAGATGGAAGTGCCTGTCTTTGCCTTAGACTTGGCAAACACCAACATGTTTCCAGTCATACCCACCACCAACCTGCCTCCAGGAAGACCCTCTGGGATTGCAGCTTCCCCACACACTCATGGGCAGCGGGACGGTGTGGGCCAGCTGCAGGATGCCCTTCATTGCAAACCACCCTGAGCGCTGCCAGGCCTGCAGAGCTCAGATCTTGGTCCCCCTGTCCCAGTGGTGCAGGGTGCTGTCATCCCACAAAAAGGCAGAATTTGGATGTGCTCGGTCCAGGCTGGCAGCAGCAGCTGGTCTGGGGGACATCCTGGCTCCCTGCTCACTCCCTCCTGCTGGCTGGCTGTTCTCTCCTGCCACACGCCCAGAGCTCAGGCTGCGGGTCATTTTTCCCAGTTTGTTTGCCTCTGCTGCTGGAGCTGGTGCTACTCCTGGCTCTGCAGGGCTCTGGTTTCCCAGGCAGTGACGTCTTGGTGGGAGAGCCAGAGCACCGGGAATCCCTGCAGGAAGCTCCGCTTGGCAGATAGTTCCTGTGCACGTGGCCAAGCAGAAAGCCTGAGGTGCTGCTCAGGGCTTTGTCCCAGGCTTCAGGCTTTGACTCTGCCTTTGCCTGGAGAAGCAGATCAGCACAGCAGCTCATGGCCCACTGGGCTCCTGCGAGCCTGGAAATTTGTGTTTACAAAGCTGGCATTCAGGGTTCATGGTGGAAGGAGCTGTCCCCACTCGTTTGAACACATTTACACAGAAATAAGAGGGGAATTGCGTATGGAGCTGAATGTGTGCACTTGTTGTAGGACAAACATCCACACCCCTGGCTGTGCTTCCCTGTTTGCGTCAGTCCCCCCTGCTCCCCACACCCAGCACCGTACCTGACATGGTGTGTGTCCTCCACACCCCTCCTGGGCCATCTGCTGAGCATGTCCCTGCTCAGCAGGGACCTTTAGGGAGCTCTTTTGGGGGAAGAGCAAGGTTTTCAGTGCCCTGGTCTGTTCTGCTCCTAATTGGGCTGTTCTGTGTTTCCTGGTCTGAAATTTGCTTTGGTTCTGCTGCTCTGGCGATCTGTAGGAGGCTCAAACCCACCTGAGTTGTACCTAACTGACACAGGTTTGCTTTTCCCATGACTGCAGCCAGATCCTCAGGCAGCATCCTGGTTGTGGCACAGAAATGTGCCTGCTGGGACGACTCCAGTGCAATTCCAGATGCTGCTCTGGTTCTGTGGAGAAGCGGCAGGCATGAATGCTGCAGCCTGCCTCAGGGCTCTGCCTCCTCCTCCTCCAGCGCAGTGTGCCACCTCTGCGCTGGCACGAGGGCCGTGGAAATCCCCCTGTAAAACATTTCCTGATGTTTTACAGTGCCAAAGCACAAGCACTCCTGGAGGGAGGCCTGTGGCACTGTGGATTGCAGCATTACTTGGAGCAGCTACTGTGCCGGGCACCGCGCGAGGCGGGCGAGGAGCCGGTGCTGAGCAGGGCCGCGGCCGGAGCTGGGGGCTGCAGGAGCTGCAGGGGCTGAGGTGCCACTGACCCCCGGAGCAGCTCCCACCACCAAGCCATGGCAGAGGGGCTGCCACGAGCAGCAGCAGCCTCTTCTCAGCATATTACTCATCAGCGGGTCACAGCATGGCTCCGCAGATGCGGGGAATGCAGTGCAGGAGCTGGTGGAAGAAGTCAGACCTCAACAATGCTGTGGACAGCTCTGCTGCCAGATTGGGCTTTATTATTTTATTTTTTCAGTGAAGTTTATGGGTTGGGGATTTTGCAGAACTTGGCACTGGGAGCTAATATCAAATGAAGACCTTCTGGTTCGGAAATTTGACTTAATGCAGCCGTCTTTTATTGCTTCAAGGATTAAGCAGAACAAAGTGGCTCGGCCTGTGCATTTGCAGAGACGTTTGCCGGAGGCATGTGAGACACCCTGTGGCAGCCGTGATGGCCGAACCAAACGTGGTGGGACCTTCCTCCACGGAGGGTTTCACACTGCTGCTGCTGGAGCATTAGCCCTGCCGACAGGAAAACACCCCTCGGGAATGAAGCAAGAGAGAGGGACTTTCCCAAAGACAGCAAGGGCCCAAACCTGTTCGCTGCAGCCCTGGCTGCTTCCCTTCCGTGGCAGGGCTGCGGAGCAGGCAGAGAGCTCTGCCATGGGGTCACCAGCACAGGCGGCAGGGTGCAGGCAGAGCCGGCAGGGCACGGGGAGCACCGGCACGATGGGCACCTCCCGGTGCGCCTGTAGAACAGGGACAACGGTGCTGCCTCTGGGTGCCGTCACTGATATTTGAGGGGCCTGATGAAAGCTCCACAAAGGCAGGCTGGGGAATGAGCCAGCAACGTGGAGCTGCTGCTGCCACCCACAACCTTCCTAGAGTCAGACTCTGCCCTGGGGCTGGGAGGGCTTGGGGTGGTCTGTCCTGGGTGCTGTCCCCTGGTGTGGGGCTGGGAGGCCTGAGTGAAACCCTGCAAGACTGCGACTCCTCCTGCGGGAAATCTGTTTCTGCATATTCGCTCCCCTCACTGACTACCAAGGGGAAACTCAAATTCCCTTTCCAGCTGTGGGACCTGTAAACCCAAATTCCCCACCTCACAGCTGGTGCCCAGCCGGCTGTTGGCAGCGTCCTGGCAGCTCCCAGAGGTTCGTTCCTGCTGCTGCTGTAACCAGACTTGTCCTGCCTCCAGCATCTGGTCCTTCTCTCCCAGGCTCAGTAAACCTTTGGAGAGCCCGTTTACATTACGGATCCCTGGTACATTCAGCAAGAGGCAATATATCAGCAATTTAGTTATTGTGGATTAGGTCTCAAATATCCTGGGGATATAATGTTGGTCTTTCTCACCTTGTGTGTAGGAGGACTAATGGCAAATTATCTGGATGGTTTACATTTTCTGGTTTGTATTGGAGCTCCCAAGGACCAATTCATCCTGATTGAATTGCAAACAAGGCTTAGTGCCATCTCAGGTTCAGAGGCCAGGTCTCTCCATAAATGAATTCAGAGCAATTCAGGTTACCCCAAATTCTTCCTGTAGATGGGATAATGGCATAAATCCTGCTAATGTTTAGACTGGAAATTGTTTGTAGCAACCTGAGCTTGACTGATGGCTGCAGTGACAGAAAGAATCATAATTCGTGTCCTGCAGTGAGGGTGGGAAGACCTGGCAGCCTGGCCAGACTGCTCACTGCAGATCCCAGGTGCTCGTGGGGGGCATTGGGAGATCTGTGGATGGTTTGTGACCTGCCGTGGCACTGACTCTGCAGCACTTAGGATGCCAGTGGCCTTTCTGTGCTGAGGGGGCAGCTTTGGCCAAGCCCAGGCTCTCTTTGGGCTAGAAAGCAAGGAAACAAGGAGGAAAAAGCATGTGCTTGCTTGGTTTGTGCTGCAGTCTCAAGGTTTCCCATGGCACTTCCCTGCCCTGGCACTGCCCAAGCCCTCAGAGGTGGGGTATGTGGAAGTGGCACAAGCTTCACACTGGCTCTTGGCACGCTGGGTCTGTGTTTGCTCCCTGCGGACATCCATCCCTGCTGCTGTCCCCACACTGGGGGACTGTGCCCAAACTGTGAGTGTTGTGTAAACACGGCGTGTGCTTCCTGTGAGCGCGCTTCACCCGCAAAGCTGCCGTAATTAAAAACCGGGAGCTGCCAGAGCAGGCGGCAGCACCGCGGTCCCTCTGGAGCCACTGGCACTCGGCACTCATTTGAGGAGAGTTTGGGTTGTGCTGCACTGACGTGCCTGCTCACACCCGCTCGTGTCCCCAGAGTCCTCCGTCTGTGCCATGCATCGCCGGACCATTCCATGCCACCTGTCCAGAGGGTCCCTCCTGACCGTCTGCCCCGCTCGCAGGGGAGCTCCGCACCGTGCCCAGGTCCCTGCACAAGGTGCAGAGGGGCTGTGGGGATCCCCGCTCTGCACAGCTCCCTGCTCCGTAAACACTCTCGCAGCCTGGCTTAAGCACTTGACAGTGTTTATAAAGCAGCTTGCAGCAAACAGGCTTGGAAGTGCAGAACAAGTTGGTGTTTACACAAGTGACTAATTATTTATTTGAAAATCCTGTGGACGAGCCGTGGGCTGTTAACGACAAGCACATGGGGAGCGCTGGGTTCCTGCCCCGGCAGCCGCAGCAGGGACACGGTGAAAAGTTCAGGGCCACTGGGGTGGGGGGACAGTGACTGTGGCCCCACAGCACCCAGTAGCCTCCAGCCCCACTGGCACAGGTGAGCCAGTGCTGCCGGGAGATGCCCGCACTGGGCACAGCTCAGTGTCATGGCGTGTGCTGCCATAAGGCCCGGCGGTACCGGGGTCACATCTCCCTGCAGCAGCTGCCAGTCCACACCTGCTGCTGGGGCAGTCTCCTTCCTCCAGGTGTTCTGCTGTGTAGCCATAACCACCCTTAGGTGAACTGGAGCAGGGGTGCTGCTCGGGCCAGTGGCCCCTCAGCAGGTCCCCCACCCCGGGTGGACAAGGGAGGGGACCAGCCCTCGAGGCCTGTGTCCATCCCAGGCTGCAGCAGGGCTCTCTTCCAGCACTGTCGCCACAAGTCGTTTGGGGCATCGGCGATTGTGCAGTTATTATAAAGTGATTAAAACAATTTTCTGTTTCATTTGACTTCACACAGCAAATGTTGTCGCCTTTATTCCCACACAATGTCCACCGTTGGCAGGGCTTTGCTCTGCCAGCTGCAGAGAGGAGTGGGACTCTGCCCGGCAGTGTCGGAGCTCTTGGTGCAGTATGGAGCTTGTCCTTCCTTCACACTGGGCACAGGGAAAACCACTTGAAAAATACAGGGAAAACACCCTGCCAGCAGCCAGCCGGAGCAAGGGCTTGGGCACTCTCAGGAAAGCACGGGACATGTGGAGCTCTGGGTGCTGGCTGGCAACTGGGCTTCCCTTCACTGTCCAGAAGCTCATGCAGAGCCATTGGTTTGCTGCCCAGGCTGTCCTGATGGTGTCACTGTCCCGTCACTCTGTCCTGCCATGCACGTTGGGCCACCCTGCGCTGGGCGAGGGCAGAGTGGCACTCGCAGCGGCACTCGCTGCCCAACGCTGGGCTGCCTCTGCCGGCGGGGCTGCCGGAGCTGGTGAGCCTGGGCAGAGCAGCTCCCGCGCTTGGCCCCGTCCAGGCAGCGCTGACCCTGCCCTGTGCTCCAGGGAACGGGAGATGGGAGATTTGGAAATTCCCTCAGAGCAGACACACAGCATTTTGGGCAGCTCGCAGAGGATCCCACCCCGTCCCCAGACAGCCCCGGCCCCGGCTGGGGACTGCAGGCCCAGTCTCTGCTCGGCTCAACTACCAGCCCCAGAGGTGCCCACTTGATGGGAAACATCTTGTGTGCCTGGCACCCGCAGTGGCCATCTGCCGCTTGGGGAGGGCAGCCCAGGGGTCTGGCTCTATTTTAAACAAGTTCCAGCTATAACTGTTTGCAGCACTGGCAGATGGCAAAGCTGTGCTGAGCCTTTGGACGGGTGCTCACTATTAGCAACAGGGAGTTGTGGGTGAGGCTGGAGTTCTCCCCACGCCACTCTGGGTGCCACTGTCTGCCAGCACCCCCAGTTCACCCCACAGCCCCCGTGCTCACCCCCAGCCATTGTGCAAGTGATGCCATCTGTCAAGTTAACCTGTTCTCCTCTTCCTTTGCAGTTCCTGCCAGCGCACATGGAAACTGCAAGCAGCTAATGCCTGCTGCAGAGCCCCCAATGGGACTAGGGCCAAGCTCCTGCTCTCCTGACAGGGATGAAGGTAGAGCCATGTTACCTGCTACCTAAGCTCGCTGGTGCTGATGTGGTTTCTGGATATGGTCCCAGACCAGGCTCTGTGCACAGACTCTCAGCTCTGATCCCACTTGAGACGATTTAGCGGCAGCAGAGACCCCAGCTGCGGAGCAGGCTCCCCCGACCACCCCGCGACGGAGGGGCTGCAGCGCTGGAGAGTTACTATGCAGCTTGGACTGCTTGTGGTGGTGGTTTTTCTAAGCTCGATGGATCTAACAGGCAGCAGCAAAGTGGTGAAGGGCAAGAGGCAAAGACGAAGTATGTATGAAATGCTTTTCTTCTCTACTTCCTCTCGTGGTGCCGTGAGGGTCGTGCCGGTGTGAATGTGTTTACAACACAGGGAGCTGGGCAGGGCCTGCGGTGCCCCACGAGCCCGCAGAGCTCCCCCAGTCCCGCTCCCAGGCTGCCCTGTCCCCTGACCTGCCACAGCCCTGAGCTGCAGTGTGACCTGAGGCCACAAGGGGGTCACGTATCCCCCCCAGCCTGGAGGGTCCCTGGTGGGGGCTCACATGGGGCAGCCAGGCGGAATTGGCACAAGACCAGCCACAGGCGTTTGCCCTCCTCTATGTAAGCTCATGTTAGAACTGTTTCACATTAAAACTGTTTTAAATTAAATTATATAAAATTGATTTTATATTAAAACTGGGACTGCTGAGCCCTGGGAGAACAACAAAAGCCTGACGTCATAGCTAATGCTGTAAAGGGCAGTTTCCAGGGAGGGCCCAGTTCATACCTTTGCCATGGATGCAGAGCTTGGCACCAGGGCCCAGCACTGTGGGAGGGAGGGGGCCAGATCCCCAGGGGTCCCTGCATACAGGGGCCAAGGCCCACAATGCTGAGGGGGGGACCCAGTCCAGACCCAGTGAACCCTCCTGGCAGCTGGGGGCTGAGGACCTCCCTGCCTTCTGTGTCTCTTCCCGAGGCTACAGCAGCCCCCACACCCACAGGCCCGCCGGTGCAGCTGGGGCAGGCAGTGGGGCTGCCAGGCTCTCGTGTGACAGCAGCGGGACAGGACAGCTCTCTTACCTCTTGTCCTGGCACGTGAACACTGCGCTGCTCCGTGCTTGCTTTTGAAGTGTAGTAAACACGGTATTTAAAAGAATACATCTTTTAAATACGCAGCTTTTCTATAAACAAAGACATGGCTTGCATAATAAACTAATAAAAATAACCTGCATTCTAGCCTGCAAAGAATGCGATTGGTTTCAAAACAAGCAGCATTTTATATGATAATTAAAAGCAGAAAACTCTCAAGACATGGGATTGAGTATTTTTCTTGGACTGAACATAGGAGCTGAGAACACATCTCTATTTTGGGGGCAGTGACACCTCCCGACTGCCAGAGAGAGTTTAACATAGGCAGGGGCAGAGTGAGATCCAGCCTGGGACACAGCATGGATGGAATTAGTGGAACGGTTTCGCTCCAGGGCCGTGCGCTCTGGTCCCTGCTGGTCCTCGGCGTGGAGGCACCACCAGCTCCGAGCGGGGAGGCAGCAGGAGGTGCTGGACCCCTGGGCACATGCCCACTGTGAGTGTCTGCCCTGTGTGGGTGTCAGGGCTGATGGGCAGGGCTGGGAGGCAGTGGGCTGTGGGGGACAGTGCTGGGGCTCTGGGCACAGTTGGTGGCTACTTGTGGGTCCTGCTCCTCACCGCTGCCATTGTCACGACCCTCATGCCCGTGCTCAGCGCAGCACTGGCACCTGTGGGCGTCAGGGACAGGGCCGTGGTGTCCAGCTGGAGCAGGGCCAGGAGCGTGTGAGTGCTGCAGGTCCTCGCTCTGCCCCAGTTCCTGCCTTCCCTGCCAGCGGTCTGGGGTCACAGCTGGTGCCTGCAGAGCCTGGCACTAACCACTGCCTCTCTTCTGCTCTTCCAGTCAGCACCGAGCTGAGTCAGGGCTGTGCCAGAGGCTGCGACCTGTGCTCCGAGTTCAATGGGTGCCTGAGGTGTTCCCCCAAACTCTTCATCCTTCTGGAGAGGAACGATATCCGACAAATTGGGATTTGCCTGCCTTCTTGTCCACTGGGATACTTTGGCCTTCGCAATACAGACATGAACAAGTGCATCAGTGAGTGTGGGGGCGGGAGGGAACAGGCGCGGGCGGGTGGCAGTGCTCTGCAGGGCAGCATGTGCCTCCCCTCAGGTGTGGTGGGTGCTGGGGCTTATGGAAGGACAGAGGCAGGGCAGCCATCTGCCTTGCAAGAACCTTGCTCAGCACCGCGTGGGCATGCTGTGGACGTGGGATCTTGCAGGACATCTGGGCAGTTTTGTTACGTGGGCTGCCAAACTGGCACCCGCTTGCTTTGGGAGGAGGGACATCCTTGCAGCTGTTTAGGTACTGCTCACACAAGTGCCTCTTTTCCTGCTCTGCTGCTCACCAGAATCAGGCAGCTCTGAGTGAAATCCTTGGCTTGCATCTTGTAGCCAGAGCACCAGAAAGAGCTGGATGTGGAAACATGTGATCACTCCCCTGGCAGTTCCATGCACAGCACCCTCATGGCCAGGTTTCCATCTAACTCCCTTTGCGTGCAGCCTGTCCTGTAGCTGTGGCTGGAGCCGGGACTGTATCCTTTGCACTGTCCCCTTTGGCTGACTGATGCTCAGCTGAACTCCAGCCCAAAACTTTCCCACCCTGCCTGATCCTGTCCTGGCAGCGGCTGCTGCTAGCTGTGAGAGCTGCAGCACAGGGCTGTCCTGCACAGGGAATAGTGCAGAGAAAACTGACTTCTGAGCAGCACAGCCAGGCCTGGTAGGATGCTCAGAGATGTGCCCTGGCTGCTGGAAGGCCTGTGGGAGCCAGAACTGGGCTCTGCTAGGCAGTGTGGAGCTTCTTGGGTCTTTTGTTCACATCAGACTACATGATGGCTTTGGTGTTTGTTTTTTTTTTCCCCAGAATGCAAAATTGAGAACTGTGAGTCCTGTTTCAGTCGAAACTTTTGCACAAAATGTAAGGAAGGTTTGTATTTGCACAAAGGGAGATGCTACGTCACGTGCCCCGAAGGCTACACTGCTGCCAACGGCACCATGGAGTGCAGCAGTCCTGGTAAGTGCCCAGCCTGTCTGCTCGTGGGTAGTGCTGCAGGGAGGTTTGGACAGTGAACCGAACCCCTCATCCTACCCGTGTCGAGGGGGTGACAGCACAGCCAGACCCAGCCCTTCATGAGGCAGAGCTGTCCAGGAACCAGCCTGGCTGGGGAGCAGCCCCCAGTGTTTGTGAAGGGTGACCCAGAGTTGGTGCGGTGCAGCAAGGAGGGGGGTGCTTGGGGACTTAGGAAGCTGCTGGGGAAACACACTCCCTTCCAGCCTAAGGTAGGGGAGAGATGCAGTGGTGGGCTCTGGGAAGGTCTGAGTTGGCAGCCCAGGAACAGGAGTTACTGCTGGGCTCTCTTGTTATCTGGCAGCACAATGTGAAATGAGTGAGTGGGGGCCATGGGGACCCTGCTCTAAGAAGAGGAAGCTCTGTGGCTTCAAGAAGGGCAACGAAGACCGAACACGGCGGATTCTGCAGGCTCCCTCTGGAGATGTGTCCCTGTGTCCTGCCACCACGGAGGTGCGTCGATGCACTGTGCAGAAGAACCAGTGCCCCGAAGGTGAGCAGAGCTGGAGTGTCTTGCTGTCCCTCTCCACATCCCCCACTGGTCAGGCGCAAATAGTCAGCCAATTGTCCAGCGTCACAAATGTGCTGTGCAGCTCCCAAACCCCTGTGGTGCAGGGGATACCACGTGATGGCACATGGAAGAGCCCCGGGGGGAAGGAGCACAGCCCCCGGAGGGGTGATTTCTCAGCACAGCTAGCCATGTGTCCCACAGGCTATTTTAGCTACTTCTTGGCCAGAGAGCAGCTGAGGGTGCATGCCTGCATGCTGCCGTGATGGGAGTCATCCTCTCTACCAGAATGCTTAGGTCTGTTTTTCCCAGGAATAAGAATGTCTTTAGGATGAGTGGCAGCTTGGTTATCCTGTTATAGAATGGACCAGGATTGCAGCTGGGTTGAGTGTTCTGATGGAAGATGGTTCTGAGCAGTGACTAACAGCACGGGAATTAGCCAGCAGGGCAGGGGGAGGTGGACACAGCTGATCCGTTCCCTGATGCCTCACTCCACCTCACGCTGCCCCTTTGCTTTACTGCAGGGAAAAGGAAGAAGAAAGAAGAGCAAGGAAAACAAGATAATGGGAATAGAAATCGAAAAGATACCAAAGACACTAAGTCTGGCACCAAGAAGAGGAAGAACAAACAGAGAGGGGCCACGGTGCCTGCGACGCCCGCTAGCCCTGCCCAGTAGCTGGCCCTGTGCGTCATCACCTGATGGCAAGACTTCATTGCTGCTATGTATATGAAAGCTTTATTGAACAGAGCACTGCTACACCACGTACACATGTTCAGAGACAGACATATACTCCAGGCTGACCCACCGACCGACAGAGGCCATACACATAATTCTTAAGGAGGCTGCACACACACCCTGCCCAGGACTGCAGAAGGACGCTGCCAAGGAGTGGGAGTGCACGTGGAGGCAAAGCCCACAGCCCCAGGGCTCTGTGGGGACACTGCAGGGAGGAGAGGTGGAGCATGAGCCAGCAAAGGACCCAGACATGGGACAGATTTCATGAACAAAGGCCTCAACTGGAGCCCAAGCATGCGGCCGCACGTGGCCCCGGCGCAGTCCCACACAGGCAGGGAATGAGACTGAACCCACACGGCCACGCTCCCCGACCTGGGACCCAGACACACACACAGCAGTGGCCTCTTTCTCTTCCCCCACCCCTTATTTTGTGTTTTAAGCTGTATGACTTTATCATTGCGAATACATGTTAAAAGTTTGTGGTAAGAGGTCAGTGGAATCTGCCCTGAATCTGCTTCAAATAATTATTTCAAATTAAAAAAAAACAAAAGAAAATCAAAATGACAGCCAGCTTCCTGAGTGTGTGGTTCATACCTTGGCCCCTATGGAGGCTGGTGTCCCACAGGACAGAGACTCACTTGTGGAAGGGAAACTCACCAAAGCTTTGAGAAAATCCTAAAAAATGCTGCCAGCTGCACTGCAGCCACAAATCAGCCGTCCTGCGTGTGGGACCCCAGCTGCGCCCTGCGGAGCCTCGAGGAATTCCCCACTGAAGGATCCAGTTAACACACAGCAGATTAAGAAAATGAGAGGTTACAACAAACCACAGGTTGCTGAAACACTGTGACTCTGCTCAGACAGTCACAGCTGTGGGACCATCCCGGGCTGGGGACAGCTGGTCCAGCTGCAGGACACCATCCCAGCGCGTGGCAGGAGGGAGGCAAGCAGGAGGAGGAAGGCACAGCTCAGGTCCTGCAGAAGAGAAACAAATTTTTAAGTTGGGTGTAAAGTACTAGTCTGCATGCCACTGGCTGGAATTCCCTGGATTCTCCTGCTCTGCAAGAGCCGACACCTGGGCAGAGGAACAGGGACAAGGACTGTGTAGGACAGACCTAGTAAGCCCTGCATGGGATGCACAGGAATGCTGCCTGCTCTGCTCAGGGAGTTCTACCTTTGGTCTCATCACTCACTGCCCATGTATTTTAAAATGTGCTTTCTCTGTATAGATATGTGGAGACACATCTAATTTCTCGAGTTCAGCAAAAGCCCTCTGGTCCCGTGGGATGGTGCTGAGTCTTCCAGAGATGTGCCCACAGTGGATCAGGGACGTGCTGCTGGAGCTCCAGCTCCCCTGGTAGGGCAAAGGGCAAAGGAAAGCTAGCCCCAGACTAACTCTGGTGAATCTGATCTCAGCTGTACTTGCTTCCATACCACCCTCTGCTCTGCGGGTTTAGAGGGCAGAGTGAGCCAGTGGGTGCGTGGGGTCACCTGCGGGAGAGCTCCCCGTCCCTCTGAGGGGTCACCTGCTCACACCAGCAGCCCTGGGTCTCTTCTGTGGCGTGTGGTGCCCACCGAGAACTCAGTTCTGGCACAGGACACCCCAACTCCCTTCACCCAGCAGCTCCAGGGCTGGCTTGTGGGGGCTGCACAGTTGTTTTGGCTCCAGAGCTGTACCAGGCTCTCTGTGACTGCTCTACTGGCAGAAAACCTTTCAGCCCATCGTCCACTTTGTGTTTAAGTAAACAAAAAGCTGTTACATCTTCGAAATGGGATTCCATTTCAGCACAATGATAAACGACCAGCATATTAAGCAGGGAAAGAGGTTCTTAAAAGTCATCCTTTGAGTTGTTTACGGATCATTTTCAGACGATTCCTGAAAGCTTCCCAGCTGAATGATCCAACCTTACTCTATTTTCTAGCCTGTGAGAGAAGTATTTTGTTTGTGCCATGGCATTGCATGTAAGCAGAACCATTTTCCCTTCCACTTTTAGCAGCACCCACCAGTCACCCGCTGGTGAACCTCAGCTCGCTCGCTCACTGTGCCTCCCTCCTGCTGCCGTGTCCTCATCCAGTTCTCAGCAAGGATTAGGGAAAAGAGAGTGCATTAGGAAGGTTTTTTACACAAGGCTCTGTTAATAACTTGATTGCCTACAGTAACTCCTGGCACTATTAGTGAAACTATTTCAAAACTAAACTGCATATAATAAATCAACAGAACCTATTTTAGAGAACCCTAGAGATTACAAGAAAAACCAACAGATTTCTTTCTGTTGTAGTCTTTTGTCTTCTTTCTTCTTTTTTCATAGCAAAATGGGAAGAAAAAGGGACAAAGGCAACAGGAAGTTTATGATGCATATTAAGAATATCCAAGATTTTTCAGTAGGGGTGATTTTAAAATTAAATTGTTTTAGAACAATTAGGAGAAAAAAGATAAAAAATAAATCAAATTTCTTTTCTTGAGTCAGCTCAAGTCAGTGCTTATTCCCACTCCCAGAAAGCTAGTTCAGTTACGAATTTAGGAACATTTTGCCTGTGACCAATGTGAACTGCACACTGAGCTCCCCAGTCCAAGCCGAGATGCCCTTAGCTAGGTGATGTCATCTCAACTCACACACATGTGAACGCTCTCTTTCCACCCACCAGATAACTCTGCTGTGGTGTTCTCTCGTGGCATCACTGTAAAATACACATCTTTAAGCAAATAAATCAATAAATGGGTTTGCTGAACCAGCTTCAGTTGTTTATTCACCAAAACTGGAGTCAAATCCCAACTAATCAAAAACATCCACAGACAGAGCAAGCCTCTCCTGAGAGCCTTCTGCCTACATCCAGGAACCAAAGGAAGCGACACGAATCATGGATGGGAATGTCACTGCTCCAGCTCCTGCATGTGTTCCCATCCTGTGCTTTGACCAGCTTGATGCTGAACTGGAGAAGCAGCTTCTGGATGGACAGACAGACAGAGAGATCCTTTGTCAGGAGCTCTACTGCACAGAAAACACCTTTATTTTCCCT
Source organism: Atrichornis clamosus (assembly GCA_013400975.1). Lineage (NCBI taxonomy): Eukaryota > Metazoa > Chordata > Aves > Passeriformes > Menuridae > Atrichornis > Atrichornis clamosus. Next base: position 76,757 of record WBMZ01006655.1, read on the forward strand.
GCTGAACAATCTGGTGTTATTCACTGGACAGGGTTCCACTAACTCAGACTCTGCAGGATGGTTTCCAGGCAGTTTCCTCAGCTTTTGGGCAATCCATCCCATGCCATGGGGAACAAAGGGCCAGGAATAATGAACAGCTTGCAGTTGTTGGTTTGGAACTGTTTAATTTCTATCTCATCTGCTGAGATTTAGAAGCTAAAGCAGACAAATGTCACCAAACACAGGTTGGTTCCACCACATTCTTAACCCTCCCTGGGTAATATAAATGTGTATTTTTCATCATCTCTAGTCAACTGTGTGCACACACACTCCTCACATAGTAATTCACTGGCTTTCCACCCCAGGGAGGTGGAGGCAATGTATATACTGCTTAGCCCATGTTTATGTTAAAATGATTTCTCACTCAGAAGAAGTCTTAGCTTTGATTAAAGGAAACAGAGTAGGATAGTGAAACAGGTTATCTCCAAAACTATTGTTTGGATTTCATTGTCTGAGAACACTAGAAGGGATAGTTCATATATATATTTAGAGATTTTATGAATTCAGTAGCCTTCACAGAGAGAGATGTTAGGCATCACATTTAAGAAAATCTCTATTAAAATTACAGAAATACCAGTGTGTTTAACCAGTCACCATAAATAAATCACCCTGATGGCATTTATGTACACGGTAATATATCACACCCAACTAAATGCCAAACCATAGTTTGGATGGAGCTGCTTGCTGGAATCTCCGTGATTTTTGAAGCAGGCCCCTCCTGTGTCACATGGAGCTCAGCCCACCAGCGCAGAAGTTACTTTTCCTGACTGTTAAAAATCAAACCACAGGAAAAACATTCATATTTAACTGCTTTAGCTTCCAGAGTGCTGGTGAATGCCAGATCCGTGGTGCTGGCGGATGTTCCCAGAGTGAAGCTGAGGGCTCTGCAGCCTGCACAGCTCTGAGCCCACCAGGGCTCGATCCTGCTGGCACAGCTCAGCCTGGGCTCTCAAAGTCCTCTTACACCTTTTTGCCTTTTTTCTTGATTTTGGTTTTCTCCTCGCTCCCGCCTTCCCTGTTGCTTTCAGCCACCATTTTGGGAATTCCAGATCCAAGGCAACAATCTGGAATCACTTTGGCTTTTCTGGTCAGGAACAGTAACACCTGGAGTCTTTTGCTGAGAAGCCCTGCCTTCCTGCTCCTGTCAGCTGTAACCCTGGAAAGCCATTCCTGAGGAACTGAGCTGGGAAAGCTACTGTGGTGATACACCACCTACAGTATCTTCTGCTGTGATTTTGGAGATGAGCTACCAAATCCACTTGTGTCCTTGTGCTCTGCAGGGAACTGCTGCAATAGAGTGAGATGGCTGATGCTGTTTTATCCTGTTAAATAAAACAAAGGAGCTCAATACCACACTGAAAAGGGGCTCTGAGTACAAGTCCAGTCTTGTTCTGAACTCTTGGAAAACTATTTTCCTTCATTTAATTGACAAAATCTGTAGATCATACGAGGAAGCCAGTCCCTGCCAAAAATCCAACATCACTAGTTTTTAATAATACAATGGGAATAACCCTTCAGAACATATGTAATTATGGGAATGAGTCATTCCGATGGCATCATGTAACCACATTCACTGGGATTTGACAAGAATGATGCCACATAAAACTCAAAATTATTTCATTTCAGCCCCAGTCAGGGCAGCGGTGCAGAGGAGCTGAGGCCACGTAGCAGAGCTGACGGACAACAATCTGTGACCCTGTTGTCCTGGCTGTTTGTGGCACAGGCAGTGTCCTGCTGCAGCCAATGGAAACAGAACAAGAAAATCCTAAAGACTGAAATGAGGAGATGCATCAATAGCAAAGGAAAAGCTCTGAGTCATAAAGCAACAACAGATCAGTTTAGTGGAGCAAAAGATCCGACTCGCATGTTATCAGTTACACAATAAACAGCCACAGCCTCAGGGATGCTGTGAGTTAAACACCAACTGTTGGCCTTGGCGATGGAATTTGGGTCAGGGAATATGTGAGAGTGAGAAAAGCACAGCAGAATGGATGAGTTGGTAGCAGTCTGAATACAGGTCCCAAACGTAGGATCTTTTGTTGTGACAGAAAATCCCGGCTTGTAGCCCACCCCAGTGGGGTGCGCCATGAGCACAGCTGGGGACAGGGGCTGAGCCCTCCCCACCAACACTTCCAACCTGGGAAGAAAGCACTCAAATCTGGGGCATCCCCAAGACAAGTTCTCCACACCACAACCTCCTGCCTAAAGCTGGCTGTGTCTGTTCTCTCACAGAAAGAGACGGCAAATTTCTGGCTGTGCCCCAAGATCTCTTGCTAACAATAAAGAGGGAGTTTTCTGAAGGGAAAGGAAGAAAGAGTGGGGGAGAGCAGAGCAAGTATTACTCAACTATTTAGTCTAAAATTTTGAAAATCAAAAGGATCTTCTGACAGATTGATATCAACTCTAATAGAAAACACACTTGTCCTGGGTAAACTCTTCTACATGAGCCTCGAGTCTGATAGCTTAAACAATTATCTACAATTTGGAATTGATTTTTTTATGCCCACATCAATGTGTACTTTTTCAATGCCCAAGGCACAGATAATTCTATTAAGAGAAAAACCATAATGCGTAGGCTTAAGCCAAACAGCCTCCAAACTCCAGGCTCCATCTTACAAAACATGTCCCAAGACCTGACTCATCAGAGCTCCCTTGTACAGTAGGGACTCTACATCTCACAGCAAAACGCTGAAAATCATTAAAAGAACAAAATCCCAGCAGCTCTGTTATTGTTCTGGGTTTAAAGGAGCATTAGCAGCACCAGAAGGACGTTGCCCTGGCTGGGAATGCTCTGCTGCTAATAAGTGTTTAGGAAGGATGGGCCAGAGCTGTATTTTGGGGAAGTATTCCCCAAGGTGCTGAGCTTGGCCCCAGCCCAAGCTCTGGTATCAATTAACACTGTTTCAGTGCAGCTTTGTTCATTTCCCCTAGGTGAGCTTTCAAAATTGCTATTAAAATCTGGCAGTAACACGAATGTAGGCTTAGGCTTTGGACACAGAACTTGCCTAGATTTGATTTGTTACTGCACCGTCCATGCAATTCTTTACACGCACATAAAAACACCAGTATTGTTATTGCTAATTTTTAACATTCTTTGCCAGTAACCCAGAAAGAAGAGCCCTGTGTGCCTGTAAACACCCACCAGCACTGCCTTGCACGAGTCTCTGCTGCGTCAGTGTCCCATCAGCTGCCCCAGTGTTCCTCCAGCAGCTCCAGTGCCCCTCCAGCAGCCCCAGTGCCCCTCCAGGTGCCTCAGTGCCCCACCAGCTGCCCTAGTGCCCCTCCCAGTGCCCCTCCCATAGCCCCAGTACTGCACCAGCAGCCACTATTCCTCAGCGAGTGGGAGGGAGCGTTACTGCCCCTCTCCCGAGCTATTCCCATCATGTGTCTGTGAACAAACGCCATTTCCCCAAACAATGGAGGTTCCCGTGCCAGCGCCCCCGCCGGGCCTTCGAACCACCCCGCGGCCTCGGGCGGGACCCGGCCAGACCGCAGCGTCCCGGGGAGGGCACCGCCGCGCCCCGCCGCCCCCAGGCCGGAGCCCTCCTGGAGACGGGGAGGGACAAGGAGCACAGGGACACATGGGGACGGGTACACACGGGGACGTGGGGAATACGGGGGGACACAAGGGGGCACACAAGGGGACACTGGGGGGTGCTGGGGGCCCCGGAGGGAAGGAGCCCACACGTTGCCATGGCGACCGAGGCCGCACGTGGATGGCGCCGCGCCTGCGCCGCCGCACGGCGACTCCCGGAAGTGCGTCACACGCTGCAGCGCGCCGGAAGTGCCGCGCGCGTGTCCCCGGCCCGTCCTGAGCGCTCCCGGCCCGCTCCCGGCCCCGGCACCGCCACGATGGTGAAGCCACGGTTCAAGGGCCGCTGCTCCATCAACCCCTCCCGCGCCAGCACCAACCCCGGTACGGGCGGGGCCCCAGGCCGGGTCAGGTCGGATCGGGTCGGGTCGGGTCGGGTCGGGCCTGACATTCTCTTGTCTCCGCAGATCGCGTCGGAGGCGAGGGAGGGAACAACATGCGGGACCGAGCGACCATCCGGCGCCTCAACATGTACCGGCAGAAGGAGCGCAGGTGAGCGCGGCCCGGCCCGGCCCGGCCCGTGGAGGGCGGAGGATCCCGGCCCGGCCGCGCTCCCGGCACCGGCCGGGCCGGGCCGCGCTGGGACAGGCTGACGCCTTGTTATTGGCACGGGGCCGCTCCGTTTTGTTCTCTGTAACCCCGTGAACTGGGGAGCCTGATCCCGATCTCCCAGCAACCCAGTGATGTACCGGGGATACAGCTGGGAAACACGTGTTAGAGAACACCTGATGCATCTCCCTGGAGTGTCATGAGACCCAAAACACCCAGCATTCCCGAATTTCTCGGAACAGCATAGCTCAAAAGCTTTCTCCAAAATGCCATAAATGCCTGACTCCCCTCGGCTTCTGCTCAGAGGGACCCCCTGTTCCCTAAGAAGGGATCCACTGCAGGACCCTCTGTGCCCCACTCAGGGATCTCTGGCCGGGGAGCAGCACCCACTGTATCTGTGCCGTGGGGGTTCTGGGAGTCCTGGTTCACATCAGCAGTTTTGGTTTGTTTTGCTCAATTTCTTGGTGTTTGGAGAGCAGATGGGGAGAGGGATTTTGAAATATTGCTAAATTTAAAACAGGTCTCAGCTTGGGAATGCTGTGCTGATGAGTCGTGCAGAGCTGGTGGGCAGAACTGGTTTAAAGGCTCTATGAGAGAACACAGTGGAATTTGCTAGAAAATGGCACTTGATGCCTTTTACAGCCCCACGAGCCCTTCCTGGGCTGACACAACCAGCTGCAAGGAGGGTCTGGCCAGGCTGGAATGAGACTGAGGGCTGTGACTGCCATCGCTGCTGCTTAGGGTTGGATTAATTCACCCTCATAGGCTGTACTGGCACCAGGAACAAGTGGGAGCACTGGCTGTAGGTGCAGGGTCTCTCTGCATTTTGTGTCTGTGCTTCTGGTCTGGTCCACACAAGGGCTGGAAGGGTCAGTGCTGCACCTGTGCACTGGCATGTCCTTGTTTGTCCCTTAGGAACAAACGTGGCAAAGTGATCAAACCTCTGCAGTACCAGTCAACAGTGGCACCAGGCACAGTCGCCAGAGTGGAACCAAATATCAAATGGTTTGGTGAGTTTTGTCCAACTTTCAGCAGACTTAAGAACTGTTGAACTTTGTACGTTGAAGGGTGTTTGTGTTGGAATGGTGGTGTGAGAGCTGTGTGGGACAGGTGCTGAAAGGGAAGCTGAGGGACCTCTGCTGTGGGCTCCCCTCGCCTGTACCTGTGCTTTGGGGGTTTGCTTTCCACACACTCCCCTAAGGGTGATGTTTCTGGGTGCTGTGGTCGTTCCCTGGGGCTTGCCCATGTGCGTGGCTGTTAAGTGTCCTAGAGATACTTTTAAAATGATGGTAAAGAAAGAGATTGGCCTATTTGTGCTAATTTGGGATTGGTCTCAGGTAAAATCCTCTGGTTTTGTCGCTGGTATTTTTGATCCTAGATGGAGAGTTCATGGTTTTTTAGTGTCTCCAGGGTCTTTGGAGGAGTTAAGATGAGGAATGGCCAGGTGCAATGTTTGTTTTTACATGGCAGGAAATACTCGTGTGATCAAGCAATCATCCCTACAGAAGTTCCAGGAAGAGATGGAGACTGTGATGAAGGATCCTTACAGGGTGATCATGAAGCAGAAGAAGTTGCCCATGTCCCTGTTCTACGATCGGATCAAACCACACGTGGGTATCACTCGCTGTGCAGGTGTGTGCACAGGGCTGTCAGGAGGGTGATTTACCTGGGAAACTTGTGCTGTCTCTGCTCAGTCTGGGGAAATGTTGGGTTCTGGAAGCCTTGGGAGGGGCAATTGTAGTGGATTCCTTGGAGGAGGATGGTTCTGATTCCCTGTCACTGCAGGCATCAAGCGTGAAGGCAAAGAAAGATTGATAAGGTACATTATTTAATAAAAATTACCATTTTTTAATAGGAAAATACCCCAAAAAATCTTCCCTGTGAGGGTGGTGAGGCCCTGGCACAGGTTGCCCAGAGAAGCTGTGGCTGCCCCAACCCTAGAAGTGTCCAAGGCCAGGTTGGATGGGGTTTGGAACAACCTGTTCTAGTGGAAGGTGTCCCTGCCCATGGCAGGGAGTGGGATGAGATGGGCTTTAAGGTCCCTTCCAACCCAAAGCATTCTGTGATTCTGTGATAGATTATGATTTTATCATATTATGATATATTCTCTAATAGGTTCGTGTGCCAGCTGGTGCTCTAATGCCTCTAATAGCTCCTGGGTGTTTTTTGAAGCTTTTTCACACTGCAGACATTTGTGTGATGAATTGGAACTCAAATACGTGCATTTTATCCTGTATCACAAGTTCTTGTTCATTCAGCCTTCATTTCTAGTACATCAAGTTGTAGTTATTGCCAGGTTTTTTCACGGTGTCTAAACCATTGTTTTGGATTCTTGGTAGCTATTTTGTCATATGGCAACTTTCTAAGTTTATGTCATAAGAACGTTATTTAAATTAAGGAAAAGGTTGTTAAAATGTGCATTACAAAAACAAATTGCTGCTTTCAGCGATGGATTGTTTACTGTTCCAAGAAAAGTTGGCTTTCATTGCAAGCTTTAAAATCTACAATTTTGATTGTAATTATCCCTGACAAAAATCTGAGAATTTGGCGAGATTTGTGCTCTTGTTAGAAAAATAAGAAATGATCAAAGATAGCAGCTGAATTTTCATTATGGTGGTTATAATTGCATTTGACACCATTTATGGTGGAAGAACTGAAGCATAGTTTGCTGGCAAAGTGCAGAGTGTTTTGTTGCTTATTAAATATCCACTCTTGTGTTTCTCAAAGCTTAAGCTGGGAAACTCAAACATTGTTAGGGACGTGCCTGTCACTTGTTACGGGGCTGTGTTGAACTCGGGGCTTCTTCACTGTGTGTCACAAGAGATGAAAAAATGGTGCTTGGGGGGGTTTTTTACCAACCTGTTTTTCCTCAGACCTCCAGAGTTCACATTCTTGACACGGAAACATTTGAAACAACGTTTGGCCCCAAATCACAGAGGAAAAGACCAACTCTGTCTGCAAGTGATGTGCAGTCTCTGGTGGAGAATGCTGAGGCTTCCTCAGAGTCTTATGACCAGGGCAAGGACCGAGACCTGGTGACAGAGGACACTGGTGTAAGGTGACTGGAAAGGAGAAATGATTCATTGTTTACATGTATGAAAAGCCAGCCTTGTTTTTAAAGAAGTTTCTGGTACCTCCATCAATGCTGTTACCATGTAAGGAGTAAGGAAAGTGAGATTAAATGAATTTGGGATTTTGACCAAATACCAACTGTTACTTGGGCCTCATCCCCTCTTTTGTCTAAAAGGCTTTAGAGAAGAGAAGACAACACTGACCATCTGTGATTGCTGATGTTTCTGGTGTTGTCTTCTAGGGATGAAGCACAAGAGGAAATCTTTAAGAAAGGACAGTCCAAAAGAATCTGGGGTGAGCTCTACAAGGTAAGTGGCACTTGGAATTTGCAGCAGAGTCACATCTGTCAGCCTTTACACAGTTAGGGGCTTCAGAACAGCATTGAAATCCTGTACAGCAGCAATGAGAAAGGCTCCAGAAGAGAGCATAATTTCATTTCCAAATCTCTGCCTGACTGAGCTTGATTCTTGAGCTCTTGTGCTCCTGGAACATTTTTAAAATACATGATCTAGAAGAGGACTGGCAGAGTGAAGGTATAAGTTTCTCTTGGATTCCTGGGGTCTTCACCACAATTAAATGAGTCATGTTCCCTTAAGTTTCCTTAGGCTAAAAACATCTGGCATGTTGATGGGATCATCTTGGGAGAGCTCTGAGCCTCAATTCCCCATGAGCCACCGTGAATGCCAGAGAGATGGAGACTGAGTGAATCGGGGTGGTACAAGCAGTTTGTGTGCTCTCAGTGACTCTTAGGTGTGAAATTGCTTGACTTTTTGCTCCAAATTTCTGAATGCAGCTTAAAACCTTTTCAGTTGGATCTAAAAACTCTGCGAATGATTGAGCAAAACAGATTTCAGTAAGAGGCTGCCAAAACTACAGGAAAAAGCTGTGAAACAAATTCACTTGGCTTGAAGCAAATTGTAAAATGACAGCTCCCTGCTGTAGTTGCTTAGTGGAATAACAGCAGGTTCCTGCTTGGTTTTGTGTTTCATATTGATCCAGAAAACATCATTTATACCCTGATCCATTATGAAATGGCAGAAGGGAGTTGCTGCTAAATGGATGATGAACACTGGGGGTTTGTGTGCTGCAGCAATTTAGTTTTCCCATTTGGATGTAGTGTTTTCTTTCCCTGTTGCATAAGAACAGGTAAAAGTTATTCAGCTGTCCAGCCTGAATTTGAAGGGGATTTAGGAGAGGAGAGAGTGGAGCATCAGTGGCTGTTAGTCTGAGCTTCACTGCTCTGTGGGGAAGCAGCAGTTGTTTGTGAAGGATACAAGGTTTTTTAATTAACTACATAGTTTCAAATATGACTAATTTTCATTTTGGATATACAGATACCTTGCTTTTTGTAAAATCCTTTCCTTCTGTGTGATTTTTTTTTTTTTTTATTTTTCAGGTGATTGACTCATCAGATGTTGTTGTTCAAGTTCTTGATGCCAGGGATCCCATAGGCACTCGCTCCCCTCATGTGGAATCTTACCTTAAAAAGGAGAAGCACTGGAAACACCTCATTTTTGTCCTGAACAAATGTGATCTCGTTCCTACCTGGGCCACTGTAAGCACGGTCCTGCCTGTTATTCCTTGGACCTTCTTTGTTGCTGTTGTAGCTCAGCTGTAGCTCTGTGCCAGTCCCCATGCTGGTCTGGAAGGACGTACTGCAACTGGGGCGCTGGGAGCTCTCTGCTTGCCTGCAGTAAAAGTAACAATTACGATGTAAATCTGTCCAAGTTTGGCCGAGTTGAGCAACACTCACCAGCCACAAATTCCCTACTTCCTCTGTCTGGATTTAACAGTTCAGCTGTTGTCTCCAGAGTATGCTAAATGTTAGTCTGCCTAGGATCCATATCCACCCCAGCTGGTTTGCTTTATGTCGTTAAACTAATGAGTTTTAGCTAGCAGTGAAGGCGTTTTTGGGAAATTGTTTGTCTTTTATACAAACAATACTCAGTGCTTTTAGCTGTTGGGTTGGGGAAATGCTTCAAAGGTTCTTCCCTAGCAGTGTTCATGGCTGCTTGCAGTTGTGAGCCCAGTGCAGATGCTGTGTCCTCCTCTCTGAGCACATGGTGTCACTTTCCAGCCCAAGGTCCCTAATCCAGTCCCCTTTGCCTCTCCAGAAACGCTGGGTTGCTGTCCTTTCCCAGGAGTATCCAACACTCGCTTTCCATGCCAGCCTCACAAACCCCTTTGGCAAAGGTGCTTTCATACAGCTTCTAAGGCAGTTTGGAAAGGTACAGAACAATTTTGGGGATCTATATGGTTGGTTTGGGGCGTTTAGTGTGTGATCTTTTGCTTTGTTAGTGTTTGGGGTTCAGGACTGCAGTGGTAATTCTGTCCCTCACTCTGGGATGTAAAAGGATGTGTTACTTCTCACCAGTTACACTCTGACAAGAAGCAGATCAGTGTGGGTTTCATTGGTTACCCCAACGTTGGCAAGAGCTCAGTGATCAATACCCTACGGTCCAAGAAGGTCTGCAACGTGGCCCCCATTGCAGGGGAGACAAAGGTAGGAACATCCCTGTGTTAAAGATACAAAAGTGGTCAAAGGCAGAATTCACGTAAAATCAGCCCAGTGACCTTGTCAGATTCTGCATTGAGCTGCACAGGCTGTGTGACCCTGAGGAGGGGCTGATTTTACAGGACAGTGCCTGCTCTGAGGCATTGCTCCGGCAGCATTCCCGAATTCCCGCTCTGCCGTACGGCAGTGCTGTGATGGGAACGCTCGGCTGCCCTCGCTCCCTGCCTGTGCTCTCCTGAACCAAACACTGGGTCAGGCTCTGTTAGTGCTGGTTCTCTGACTCTGCTCTTCACAGACTTAGCGAGGAGTGTGTGGAAGGCACTAACGGAACTGCTGATCTTTTCCAGGTGTGGCAATACATCACCTTGATGCGGCGGATTTTTCTTATCGACTGCCCAGGGGTGGTTTATCCTTCAGGAGACACAGAGACAGACATTGTGCTGAAGGGAGTGGTATGTGTCTGCACTGGATGCTGGAAGGCTTCGCCATTCTCACTGTGATGGGCTCAGAGGAATGAATGCACACTTCCAAAAGGCTGATCATCTACTCTTCTTTTTCAGGTTCAAGTTGAAAAGATTAAGAGCCCTGAAGACCATATTAGTGCTGTGCTGGAAAGAGCCAAAGCAGAGTACATCAGGAAGACATACAAAATTGATTCCTGGACGGATACAGAAGACTTCCTTGAGAAACTTGCTGCTAGGACTGGAAAACTGCTAAAGGTGTGATAGCTTCCTGCCTTCACAGGCTGGAAGAGCATGTGGCCTGTTACTGAACATGGGGAGTGGGAATGTTTCTGTAGCTTACAGGACATGGGAAGGTTCTGTGCCCTGCAAATGTGGACATAAACTGTTCATGGGGTTTTTTTCAGGGTGGTGAGCCTGACTTGCAGACTGTGAGCAAGATGGTTCTCAATGACTGGCAGAGGGGCAGAATCCCTTTCTTTGTGAAGCCACCAAATGCAGAACCAGGACCCCAGGTGAGAATGTAATGCTTGTGCCTCCTCTTCCCACATATTTGATTTTCCTAATGATATTCCCTGCTGCTTTTCCCAGAGTGCCATCAGACTTGGGCAGTGCATGTCCAGGGCTCTGCCCAAGCCTGGTCATTCAGGTGACACTTGAATTTGCTGAGGACCAGGTAGCAGTGCTTTTTAGAGATGTCTGAGCCATTACGGGCTACCAGAAATGTCAGTAATTATCACATTGTCATCTTAAGCTTTTTCCAAAGAGGGACAGTGAAAATTGTTCTTGGAGATTGTGTAACAGACTTTGTGGATAATATATTCACGATGCTGTTCCTTGCAGCCTCCTGTGTTGGAAGCAGCTGTAACACCCAGCCAAGATAATACTGAGGAGAAAGTCTCTGAGTCAGTGGCATCAGGTGTGGAGCCAGCAGAAGAGAGGAACAACACAAACACTGAAATCAGGCAGCTCATGAGCCACGTTCGGCAGAACTTCGGCAGGATTAATGTGGCACCTCAGTTCTCAGAAGAAGACCTGGTTCCTGTGGATGTGCCAGGCTTTGATGAGACAGACAGCGATTCCTGTGGAGAGGAGGAGCAGGAGGAGGAGAAAGAGGAGGATGAGCAGCATCAGGTTCCAGGAGAGGAGGAATCGCAGGTGGCTGCACCAGGTGCCGGGGACAGCGCTAAAGCAGTCCTTAAGGCTTTGGAGGACAAGATCGCAAAATACAAAAAATTTCTGGATAAAGCCAAGGCCAAGAGATTCTCAGCGATAAGGTAGCTGAATCTGTCCAATACTTTGCAGGAGGGAAAAGGGTTGATGAGGCTCTGCTATAGTTTCACTCTGCTGTAGTTTCACTCCTTGCTTGACAGGTTCCCCTGTGCTGCCACACAAAAGTTGCCACAGCTTACCTGGTTTAGCCATAAGGGTTGGAAATTTGGCCAAGCAGCAGTTTGTTTTTGAAAGATTATTCCAAGAAGTGCTGACTTACTGGCAAATTAAAAATGTTCTCACTTTTGGAAAGTTGCCTCTTAAACTGTGGATTAGAATTACCATTATCTTGGTATTCTGGGCAGCAATATTACATCCTTGTATCTCTCCTTGATGTTGGGTAATACCAAGGCTAATTCCTACCTGGATGTGCCAGCTGGATCTCTGTGCATGTGCTGAGTATCCTGGCCCATACAGCAGGTCCAGTTTTAGCAAAGCTCATTCACCAGCCTTGTGAGGACTGAGATTTCAAGGCTTTTAAGCGTTATATTTTCTCTTGTGTAGCACATGAGTGCAGTAACTTGAGAGACAAGAGTACTGCAATATGGCTTTTCGGTGCAAAGACTGTGGCTTTGGTGCTGATGGGGAGCTGGGATCTGCTGGAGACTGCTGGCTTCTCAGAGGTGGTCTGTGTTACAGCAGTCTTTTATTGCTGATTTTATCTTCCGTAGAATCCCTAAGGGACTGAGTGACAAAGTGTTTGCAAAATCCATGCAGAAGGCTGAAGAACCCAAAGAAACTGAAGACAGAGGTAAAACAAGATTAGTAGATGTTCTTAATCTACATTATGAATCCAATGAGCCTGAGAAGAAAGGGCATTGGGAGAGAAGCATCCATTGGATCCTGTATGCAAGCTCTTTTCCCCTAAAACTGCTTAAATCTCCCTTTAGCTGACCCAAGGACTGCAGCTGACCTGCTGTAGCCTCCCTGTATAACACCTGTCTGTGTGATGGGACATTGTCCCTCTTAGTGAGCGAAGGTGCAGTGAAGGCAAATGTTGTGTTCCCAGAGCCTGGGCTCCGGGCAGGCTGCAGCCAGAGCAGCTCCCCTTCCCTGTGGTGTTACACAGGAAGGAGTGAGCAGGGTTTGGGATGTTTCAAAAGTACAGGGATACTTCAGGCTATAGGTTTTACTGTGGCTTCAGTTTGATTAAAGGCACGATCAGGTGGGAGAGCCCAGTCCTGACAGAACTGTGGAGTTCTGGACTTGAATGGGTCTGGAAGCAATCTGCTTCTCAAGAGCAGTTCTCACTGTGACAGCTGGTGATTCTCTGGTGAGGTACATGCACGTTGTTTGCATAGAAGCTGTTAAATACAGTCAAGGGAATGTTTCTCAAGGAGTTGGGATGGTGATATGGAACTTAAAGTTCTTCAAACAAATGGATGTTCTGGAAGATAACCAGGTGTGTGATCTCTGCTGTTTGCAGGCAACACAGAGAAGAGAAGAAAGAGGAAAGCAGAAGAGAAAGGTGATGATGATGATGATGATGATGACGACCATTTGGGTAAACAGCCTTGCAAGAAACTCACATCCAAAGAAGTAAGTCTGATTTCCTGTAGTGCAACTTAGCAGGGAAATAGAGCTGGCTTTTTTATCCTTGGATTGCCTGTTACCTCTAAAGAGCTTTGAGGCTGGGCATGAGCACAAGGGGAGTGAAGACTGAATTCTGTTATGAATGTTCTGTCACAGCTTCTGTCACACCCCTCTTACCTGACTATGCACACCAGGTTGCATCTGTATCTTGTTGACTACTTCTGTAAAGACTGAAGTGTAGCTTGCTCTCACAAGAGCAGGGGTGGGTGGGTTCCCTATAGAGTCGCATCAGTACCATTTTGTTTGAAATCATTTATTTTACTTAAGGCATGTGGAATGCAAAGTGAACACCATTGGAGAGTTGCAGACATTGAGGCTCTGGATGCTGGGGATTTGCTAATGTGTTTTGTGTTTGCAGAGGAGACGAGCCGAGAGGCAGCAGCGCTCCAAGAAAGTCGGAGTCCGGTATTATGAAACTCACAACGTGAAAAATAAGAATAAGAACAAGAAAAAAACTGGCTTGGAGGAACAAAGATCAAAGCACAAAAAATACAAACATAAGCAATAGTCGCTTATTCTATTAAATTTTACATAAAACAGCTCTAGTATGCGGTGGCTTTTTTTACTATAAAACTTGCGGTTCCTTTTCAAAGCCCAGTGTGACCAGGCTGTCCTGGCCTCAGGAGCAGCATCTCTCTCTTTGTTTCTGCATCATCTGAAAGTTCTTTGTGCAGTTGGAGCTGATGGTATTTCCACATCGCCATCCCAGGCCAGCAAACACTGCACTGGCCAAACAGCTACTCCAGTATTGCTCAGTGGTGGGGTTTGGGTGGGTTTTTTTCTGGAAATCAGCTTCATGGGGTTTTTCACATGACTCTTTCCCATGTTTGCTTGCTGTGTAACCAGCTGCTTACACAGGTACCTCAGGTGAAGATTTCATTTGCTTCCGCTGAGAAGTGAATCTGTGACTACCCTCGTTCCCCTTTGTTTCACTAGAAACGACCACACCCTGAGCTTTGGTGTTGCTCCTCCTCAGTCACCACTGATGGTTCTGACAAGGGACTTCGATGTACAACTGACACCAACTTGCAGGTACTCAAGGAAGTATCCTCAAGACACCTGTCCAAGAATGAGCTGCCATTTGTTTCTTGGTGCATGTGACTTTCATTTTTTGTAGACACTTTTATATTGTTTCTGAATTTTCTACAATGTTTTCAAATTAATAATGTCAGAGAGATGTTTGTACTTAAAAATGTTTAATAGTAGTTATTGCTTTGAAGGTCATTAGCACGTTACAACAGGCAAGTCCCAGACAAGTTCACTGTTCAAAGAGCTGACTGCTGAGATGGCACTGAAAGAGGGAGCAGTCGTTAAGGAAGCTCTTGAATTTCAACTCTTCGAGAGAGAGAACATAGTTACACTGCCTGCTGTTACTGGTAAGTGAAAACTCAAGATGGTTTTAGGAAGACAAATCTTTGTCACTAATTGCAAGCTTCTTGCTCTGACAGCTCTTCTGAGCCTGCCTTGAGGACAACAAAACAATTAGCTCCTTGCTGCAATGATGCTTTCAAGTTGGGTCTGAAAAACAAACGAGACGGACAAATTAGATTCAACCTAAAAAATAAACCTGCAGTGCTCTGAAGGGCTACGTTTTCTGTGGGATGTTCACAGTGAGGAGCTGAGGGATGCTGTACTGCTGCCAGGAGAGCCAGGCCAGGTTTGTTCCCCAGCCATTCCATTCCTTCCTACATGTTTTATAAATTAGTTTGTCGTTCCTGGCATGCACACTTGTTGCATTCTGAGGAGAACAGAATTGACCTTGGCTCCATATGATGAGAGACTCAGTTTAGAATGTGAAGCATCGAGGGGCAAATTAAATAAAAGCTATTGAAACAGTGGTCTGAATTCTCTAATTTCAGGCTGGACTATGTGAGCTAAATTAAATATCTGGCTCTCTAGCATTTGGAACACAAACTGACTCTGGGACAAGAGCAGCTGCAAGCAGCAACTTTTGTGATTACTGAGACAACTTGGTGCCAGGTAGTGGATTGATGGGAGCAGCCACCACAATAACCCAGAGCAGTGGCACACACAGCTGGTGGAGTACAGGTATTCGAGGGAGAAACAGATTCAGGGGCAACACAATAATATTTTGTGTCCTAAAACATTCCAAGACAGCCTGAAAATGTGGGTTAGAAAGTAGGACCTGCAGGAAAAGCAGCTTGCTCTAAGGGAAATGTTTTTAGCTGTAGCCAGAAACATTTGATGTTGTTCAGGGTGACATTCTTTCCTTACTCAAAAGATGTGGGATTTTCTTCCTTTCAAAAACAAAGTACAGAGCAGAAGCTCTGTTCTCCCCAAAGCCACATGCATAAATAATTACCCAGTCCCTGCTGCATGAGTACACAGTCGTTCTTGGGTAATATTTAATGTTAAATGGTGTATTGTGTTACCAGGGGCACAGCTTTAATGGTTTTAATGAGAATTTTACCACTAGTATTTGGAATTGTGAGTTTTTACTGACCTTCAGCTGCTGGTTTGTCTGTTTGAGGAACAGAACCTCCTCATTGTGTTTCTTCTCTTCTATCTCTCGCCGTTCAGTTTCTTGCTTTTCTATAGCCTCACATTTAGCTTTCTCCTCGCTCACTTGTTTTTCCAGCTCCTTGTTTTCCTCTTCCAGCTCTGCAATCTTGGAAAAGAGTATGGATGTCTCAGGTTTTGCTGGTTAAAAGTCAGTTTTCAGTTAAGATGGGACAAAGTTGTGTGTGTTACAGTCTTTAATGCTGTACAACGGGCTTCAGAAGTGCAGCAAAGCCCGAGGACAGTGAGCCAAGTATTAAGATGGTCTTTGCTGCCATCCCGTGGAAAAGAAAACAATGGCTTTAAGGATATGACATACAAAACTTGCTGTGTTGTGTGCAGAAAGCTGCACCATGGGATGAACAGCCCCACTCACCCTTTTCTCCATGTGGGCCTTGCCCTGCTCGGCCTGCAGCGCCTTGCGCACGCCGAAGGCCACGCTGCTCTCGTACAGGGCCTGGTAGGCAGCCAGGGTCAGCTGGAGCTCGTCCCGGACCCGCAGCAGCAGCAGCCCCCGCTCCGCACAGCTCACTGTGGTTTGGCGGATCAGCTCGTCTGCAAAGAAGGTACAGTAGCTGCAGTGCCTTTATCTGGGAGTCCTGGACACACACAGGGCTAGATCTGCTCCTTTCTCACCCAATCTCTGCACCACAAAACCAGGGATTTACTAGAGACAGCGATAATTGATTTGTTTTGTTTCATTGATTTGTTTTGTTTCATTGCAGCTATAGCATTAAGTGCAGCAGGTAAAAGCAGAGTGATGGTACAGCCCCTCTGTACCGGTGATGCCAATCCCCTAAAGCTGCAACAGCAAACACTTAAAAATGTGTAATGACTTGTTGCAGTTATGGGGAAGCCTCCAGAGGATCCTGCTCTCCAACCCATGGTCATCCCTTGCCTTTGGGAGACCAGTGCTATGTCATCAGAGCTGTAAGATATACAAGAGTTCAAGTTACTTTAAATGAACTGTAAAGTACAGCTAAGGGGATTTTAAGCTGGTTTTCATGTTTAGTCATCTCTTGACAGCCTGTCCTTTGAGTCTCAGCTGTGCGAGGAGCACGCAGGCGGCGGGCACTGACCGAAACACTGGGTGTAGAGCTCCCTGCGCACGGGGCACAGCCCGGTCTCCCGCGCCTGCCGCTGCTGCAGCTGCCGGTCCAGCTGCTCCTGCAGCTGCACCACGTCCCGGCGGGTGCTGGGCGCGGTGGACACCTCCTGCACCCAGAGCTTGTGCGCCTCCTCCCACTCCCTGCCAGAGAAGCACCGGCCGTTACCGGCGGCACCGGGCGCCCCGCGGGCCCACCGGGCGCTGCCGGTCCCGGCCCGGCCCCGCTCACCGCGGCGGCAGGATGGCGTTCAGGAGCTCCTGCGGCTGATTCGTGGAGGGGATGCCGGTGGGGGTCTTCGGGGGGGCCGCCTTCAGCGGGTGACCCTGCGGGGACAGGAAAGATCAGCCACGTAGGAGAGGGCAGGGGACCGCCGTCCCCTAGGCCCCCGGCCCGCTCACTCCCGGCGGAGCGCGGTGCCCTCCGGCCCCCTGTGTCACCCTGTCCCCGCTCACCCCCGCGGAGTCCCTCTCTCCCCGCCGGGACACCAGCACGGGCGGGCAGTACCGCAGCAGCGACTCCGGCGGCGCCGCCATGGCGGCCGCGGGCCCTGTCACCATGGCGACCGGGACGCCGAGGCCGCGCGCCGTCCCGCGCAGGCGCAGCAGCGCCGGGGCGGAAGTGCTCCCGGGCGGAAGTGCTCGCGGGCCGGAAGCGGCGGCACTTCCCGTCGGGACGGGCGCCATGGAGGCGGCAGCGGGCGAGCGGCGGAGGGAACGGCGGCGGCGGGAGGCGGCGGTGAAGGTCGAGCGGCGCAGCCCCCGGCGCAGCCCGTCGCCGCCGGGCGAGGAGCGGCGGGGCCCCGCGGGGCCTCGCTCGGGCAGCCGCGGCAGCAGGTAGGAAGGCCCAGCCGCTCGGGCCCCACGCACAGCCCAGCCCCGCCGCTCACCTCCTCCCATTGTTCCCCAGGTCACCCCGGCGGAGGAGCCGGTCCGGGCGGAGGAGCCGCTCCCCGAGAGGCAGGAGGAGCCGCAGCCGCAGCCCGCACCACGGCACCGTGAGGGTGAAGCAGGTAAATGGTGCTAGCGATACAGCGGGGCCCTGCTGGCGCCTCAGCGCCCGCAGTTCCCAAAGCCTCGGCCGTGCCGGGTACGGATGGCGCCTCCTCACGTGGCAGTTGAGTTCTGTGGCCCCTGCAGCGCGTCCCATGAGCAGAGGAAGGGTTTGGGCAGGTCAGGAGCTCCCGCTGTCCACCTCCAGCTGTGCCACCAGTGACTGGAGGTCCCGTGTGAGCCCAGTTTGTGCCACAGCACAGGCATCCCTGGGAGCTGCATCCTGTGCCCGGAGCAGACACTGCCTGTTTCTGGAGCTTTATTTGGTGCGAATTGTGGGAACCCAAGTAGTTTGGCAAGGAAATGCTTGTCTCATGTTGTGTCCGATCTGCGCACGGGTGTTCCAGTATGTGTGTTTCATGCGTAGGGCTGGGATTTTCTGAAAAGTTGAGGTAGATCTGCTGCTCTTTCATTCTGATCTGAACCTTTCACTGTGAGTGATTGTCCCTTCCAGGAGCGAGATGATCACTGTCGCAGGGGGAATGAGGAGCGGAAGCAGAGACACCCGTCAGAGCAGGAGCACCGTCGGGACAGGAGTGGTGAGCTGGACAGGCACAGGGACCACTCGGACAGAAGGAAGAACTCCAACGACAGGCCGGGAGCTCGCGGCCATGAGCGGGACATGCAGAACCTGCGGGAGCAGCAGGCAGAGAGGGAGTTCTACAACGAGAGGAGGCGAGAGCACTTGCAGGGCACCGAGGGCGGTGGCGACCAGAACCCGGAGCTCCGGCAGTCCGAGAGCAAACCCAAAGACAAAGCTGCTGTGAACAAGGAGAAGCCAAGCTTCGAGCTGTCCGGGGCGCTGCTGGAGGACACCAACACGTTCCGGGGCGTGGTGATCAAGTACAGCGAGCCCCCCGAGGCGCGCATCCCCAAGACGCGCTGGCGCCTGTACCCCTTCAAGAACGACGAGTTCCTGCCGGTGATGTACATCCACAGGCAGAGCGCGTACCTGCTGGGCCGGCACCGCCGCATCGCCGACATCCCCATCGACCACCCCTCCTGCTCCAAGCAGCACGCCGTCTTCCAGTACCGGTGAGCAGCTTGGGAACTTGGGAGGGAAAATAGGACACAAGCCAAACGCCCTGGAAAGCGCAGCTGGGAGGGGCGAGTTGGCTGTTAGTAGGTTAGAAGTGGAATTTATGTGTGACTGCTGCAGGTCATTGCAGCAGTGACCAAATATACCTGCAGTTCCTCTCATTTAGCTATAAGCAGAGCAGTCACATAGTGGGGTTAGAGACAGAATGGAGTGTGAATCTGTGTTGGAATAAGCCGCCAGGTGTGATTGACAGTCAAAGCATTTCAAGGAGAGGTTTGTTGGATTGCTGTCTTAACAGCGATGGCAGCTGTGCTCTGACACAGAGGGGGCTGCTGCTGCCGCTGCCACAAACAGTGGTGCTCTCTTTGAGAACAGCCATGTGTCCCAGTGCAGGAGCTGCTGTGTTACATCACCAGATGTTTAGGGAATGCTGCAGCCTCTCAGAACCTGCTCCGTCTCACGCAGTTTCTTGCTGCTCTCTCAGGCTGTTTCAGTCTCAGAACAGATGGGTTTGTTTCCTGTCTCTCTGCGGTGGTTCAGTCAGTGCTTTTGTTTCCCAGGCTGGTGGAGTACACCCGAGCCGACGGCACCGTGGGCCGCAGGGTGAGGCCCTACATCATCGACCTGGGCTCGGGGAACGGCACTTTCCTCAACAACCAGCGCATCGAGCCCCAGCGCTACTACGAACTGAAGGAGAAGGACGTGCTCAAGTTTGGCTTCAGCAGCAGGGAATACGTCCTGCTCCATGAGTCCTCAGATAAATCTGAGGCCAATGCAAAGGACGATGATGAGGATGAAGAGAAGGAGGAAGAGTCTGACAGTTAACGGATGAGGAGGAAGTTGGGGAGGGGCAGAGGAGAGAAACTCTTTGCAGTTGAACAGGAGTGGGATGTGAACACGGAGCATCGCAGCACTGATGCCTCTTGTTGCCTTAAAGTCCTTTCTTTGTTGCTGGTCTGTTCTCATAGTTTGTTTTGGGGGACTTTGCTGATTATTCATCTTTGGTAGTTTTGCTTATCAGGAAATACAGCTTTACTTTTATTTTATTTTTCCCCCAACAAGCAGAAGAGCACCTGGACGTGAAAGCTCTGGTGCTGGAAACCCTCCGCAGAGGTTGCCAGACTCTTCAGCAAACCACGTCAAACACAGACAGCATCTGGAAAATTATTTTTATGATCTGTTTTGTTATAGCCCTTTAAAAATGCTACGGACTGAAATGTTAGTCAGAGAGTACCTGCTGCACGTCCTGTCTGGTAGTTTGCCAAATTCCTCTCCCTTGGGAGTTCTGACAGGAGAATTTACCTGGATCACTGCTAAAATGGCAGAAATGTGACAAAGCTCCTCATGTATTTCTACGTCTTGGGTATATAATTTGCCTCATGGTGGCTGAGGGACGGGCATTTCACTGGAATTCTGCCTGGAAATCACAAGGGAATGTGAAACAGAAGTTAAACAGTTCCTGGGATTTCAGGTGATGAGACTATGACTGGGAGCTGAGGGCCCCCAGTTTCCTGTTCCCACACACGATGCTGAAACTGTCGTGGATGTGGAGTGTCTGGGTTGAAAGCTGGAGCCGTTGTTTCTGACCCCACCCCAGGATTTGTTTGTGTCACACAGAAACACCTTTGATGGGCTGACATGTTTTAACCAGAGTTTGCACTATTTAAGTTCTCTTTTTATAAGAACTTACCCAAGTCCCTTGTTTAAGACAGTCTTCTCCCTGTAAAGAAATCAGCATTTAGGGAGAGAAGCACCAGTCCCCTTCACTGGGAGTTGTGTAGTCTTTGCTGTCTCCTCCACGTTGCTTTATGTTAAATGTGTGTGTCCCACACTTTACTGGTTCACCTGGGTGTTTGTGGTCTCACCTGTTCATCCCTGCTGTGTACAGACTACACAAATGGTGCTCGTTGTACACATTGATGGTGTAAATACAGGGCATTGCTGTGGGGTTTCAGATGGGTAGGATGGGGTTTGAGCAGGAGGGGCTCCTTTATATCTACTCCAAGGGTTTTTAAATAAACAATTTGTAAATTTAGCCTTGTTTACTTTCAGTTGTAATATTTTTCTAGTGCCCCTTTGGTTTTTTCCTTGAAAGTGATGAAATTTCAGTACTTGCTTCCATATTGAGGGAACCCAGTAAGTTAAAAACTGCAGGATTTTGTACTGGAGAAACTGTGAACACAGGAAGTTTGTATCACTCCCCCTGCCCGGGCCTTTCTCACCTGAGCGTGGTCCAGGGGCCTCGTTCTGTGTCCCCTGATACAGTTCACACTTCGGGAATGTGAAGCAACGACATCGTTGCTGTACCACGAAAGGGGCAAACTCGCTGCCTGAGTGTCACTGCAGAGGATCAGAGTGACATAATTGAATAGAATTATAGAAAGATTTGGGTTGGAGGCACCGTAAAGACCGCAGAATCACGGAATAGCTGAATGGTTAAGGTCGGTACATCACTCCGGCACTGGTGGGTGCTGTCGCAAAGTCTGGGGACCCGCCTCGCCACTGCCCCTATGCGGCCGCTCCCGGCATCGCGCCGTCCCGGCTCACCTCGCCACTGCCGCCCGGTGGCCGCTGCCGGGACAGCCCCGCCCCGCCCCGCGCAGGCCGCGCCGCCATGGCCGCGCTCCACGCCAAGGCCGGGGGGCCGCCGCAGATCCCGGACACCCGCCGGGAGCTCGCCGAGCTGGTGAAACGGAAACAGGAGCTGGCGGTGAGCGCCGGGGAGGGGGTCGGTGCGGTCTGGGTGGCGGCGGAGCGGCTGGGGGAGCGGCGGTGCCGGAGCGGCGCGGCCGGGCCTGCTCTATGCGCGGCGGTGTTCCCGGCAGGAGACGCTGGCAAACCTGGAGCGGCAGATCTACGCCTTCGAGGGCAGCTACCTGGAGGACACGCAGATGTACGGGAACATCATCCGCGGCTGGGATCGGTATCTCACCAACCAGAAGTGAGTGGCGGAGGCGCTGCCCGCCTGCCGGCCCCCCCCCGCCC